>CAIGRT010147077.1:0-11229 GCA_903798405.1 Fraxinus platypoda | reverse complement strand
TTGTGACCAATTATGATCGATTGTGACTTGAAATTCTGGAAATTTTTTTGAAGTTGGGAATGGGTGGATGGGGTGGGTACGTTGATCGGAGCATGCGTTGGAGTGGTCATTGAAGCAGTTTGCCAGAAGGATTGTGAATAGCCACCGGAAAGAGCGTCGGGGTAATCGTCGGAATAGTCGCCGAAACTGTCATCGGAGTGGTCGCCGGAGCTGCCGCCGGAGTATATGGCCGCCTCCGATAGGTAGAAGGGGGTAGGGAGAGGATATAGAGTTGAGAGAGAGAATAATTTGGATTTGAAATTTAATAAATTTGGATAATTGTATTATATTATAATTAAAAATATTTTATAAATTGATTTAACACCTGATTTTTGAAAAGATTTTTGAAGTTTGTTATTTATGAAATGTGATCTTTAAAACAAGGAATTATGTATTGTTCCCTTTATTTTATCAACTAANAGAGAGAATAATTTGGATTTGAAATTTAATAAATTTGGATAATTGTATTATATTATAATTAAAAATATTTAATTAATTGATTTAACATCTGATTTTTGAAAAGATTTTTGAAGTTTGTTATTTTTGAAATATAATTCTTATATATAGGATTCATGTATTGTTCCATTTACAATATATCGTTAACATCAAAAGTCACATTATGTATTACTTTTTCTTTTTTAACGCATACACGTTGTTATTGTTCATTTTTATATTTTTTTTGTGTTCCTTTTTATTGTTCATTTTTGTTAACACATACACGTAACCGAAATTTTGAACAATAAATTTCAAATTGATTTTAGTATACATCTCAAATATTTTAAAAGTCAATAAATTTCATAAGTACGAAACCGAATTTTTACAATATCTCTTGTATTTATTTTTGGGCATTCGATAGCGGGCTTGATAGGTTTTTATGTCAAAAATATGATACGAACCCTCGTAACAATTGAAACTACGAAACCCACGACAGATTAGATCAAATCCAAGAAAGTCAAGAATTAACATTTAAAAAGTTCGACCAAATAAATTATTGAACGAAAAAAAAGACGATTTGCCAACAATATCTTGACCCCGCGATTATAAAACTCATGAACCTTACTTAAATTGCTGAACGCCACAAGAATTTATTTTTTGATAAGTTTGAAATTAATTCAATGAAGAACGAGTTGAAAGTAATATGCCTCGCAATAATATATCTCAAATTATGTGTTTTTACGATGAAAAGAATAATCATATTTATATGAAATCCCTAAAATCTAGTTAAAAATGGAATTGACCCTAAAAGATATAAATTTTTTTTAACTAAAATAAAAATTTAGGCGAAATTTCGAAAAATGTTTCTAGGATTTTCACTATGCAGCCGTTAGGCTAATGGCCCGCGGTCACCATTGATCAGCCTTCGACTGGGTTTCAGTAAGAGGATATGCGGTCGCATAGGTCTTCCCTTCAGCTCCCTCATCCGCTGCTCGAATCAAGTTGATCCATCTTATTCCGCCTTCCAAGCCCAATCTGAAACTTGGTATTTTGCTTATTGTGATTAATGTTTTATCCACCATAGTTTGAACAAGTAATCTCATAACTTCTTTGACATTCTTTGCTCGTGACCTAATCATTGGTCATTCATCAACAATCAATGTATCATTGTCCTTGCTATCCTCTCGTACCATAGTTCTCATCAAAATATGTTTGAGAAAGTGTTTCTAGGTGTTTAAAAACAATTTGATAAAAAAAAAAATTAGTCAAATCATTTTTTATTCGTACATTTCGTAGAATTCATAAATACTGCTCATTTCTCCTTAAATCATTTACTCATATTTATAAATACCTTGTCATGCGTACCTTTGAGAGATTATTGCTGAGTTCTTTCCTTCTTACTTGAAAAAATAAGTTTTTTCTTGGCAAGATTTCTTAACATCATTACTATGGTATTGTTAGTGGTAAAACTTTTTGACTTTGAATATTCTTTTGTTTGTTTCCTAGATAGAACAAGAATTTGTGTTGTATGTATTATTGGAGTGGCTTTGTTTTCCAACTTGAAGATCTAGCAGGAATTTGCCATTAGCTACGAATATAACTAATATCTTCGTGCATTACCTCTTGTGAATGGATTTAGTTATTAAGACTAGAACTAGAACTAGAACTAGAACATGCACCACTAGGAAAATCAAATTGGAGTTGAGCTTGGTTAGTTTTCAAACATCCGTATTAAATTATATTTTTTTTAGTGTCTATTTAGATTGATCGTGTCAATAACCTTTTGAAAAACTAACCTTTCTTTTCATTATTTACATTGTGCTTTGTGCTCTAATATTTTGTTTAATATTGTACACCTGAACCAATTTGAAATGTTCCCAAAACTTAGCGGTTTATTTTTTTGTTTGTCATTAGTGTTTGAGCATATTGCTATCGTTTCATCTTCTTCGGGATCATCTAAATCAATTAGATTTGTAATCCCATGGACCGGCCAAATTATCAAAAATTGGAACATCATTTAGACCACTAAATTGATCTAATGGAGGAGTTGTTTATGGTGTGTTGAAAGTACCAAAGATATTGCTTAAAGTGACCCGTTCCCAATAATCAGTTATATTCCATTTGGAATTGTTAGAAAATATGGATCATAGGTCGCCTATATGGGGTAACCCGACCCATAAGACATCAAAAGGGTTAAAGGGAGTGATTTGAATTTGGAATTCAAACATACGACTCCCCATAACCTCTCATAACTTCTATAATATCTCCAATTTTTTTGTCTAACAATGGAGAGGGAAAAAATGATTAAAAAAAAAATATGTGCAAATTCGTGTGGAAAATATCACCAAAATTGAAAGACACCTAAAACCACTATTTTGGCATGAAAACTCACAAAAATTGGTACTTAGGTTGTGACTAATTATCCCCTTCCATTGTGATCAGAAATGAGACCATTAATGTGCAAGAAAAATATAGATTTGAAGTTTTGGAAAGTGTGGTGATTCAAACATTCAAAAGGTCTTGAAATTTATCATTTCAAGTGAGCATTTGAACTTGGATCAAATTAATATTCACATAGAGAATCAAGGATAGAAATAAAAGGATGTGAAGTTGTGAATAGCACTTCTCAATGCTTTTTTCTATTATTTGTCAGTATTACTGTTAAGTAATAAAATTTCATACCGAATAAAGATGAAAATATAAATTAATTTTTAAGGATTTCAATTACTCCTCGTGATAAAGTTGATCTTTTAAAATAAAACATCAAGTCTTAGGCCTTGTATGAGAGGGATTAAAATCGGATTAAAATTGAAAATATAGTCGTTATTGTTCACTTTTATTAGACGAGTGAGACCCAATAACGGCCATATTTTCAATTTTAATTGGATTTTAATCCCTCCCGAACGGGGCCTTAATATAATATTAGAGCCCATTAAATTGCAACGAGTGATTCGATCCCATTAAAACTCAAAAAAATGAGCACGCAGATTTCAAGATTTGTTTGATCAAACGAGCCACCATCTTGCGGGGCATGTTAAGGGATAAAATCTCACATCGAATTAAGATGAAAATATAGATCAATTTATAAGAATTTGGGTTACTCCTCTTAATAAGATTGACCTTTCAAAATGAAACCTCAAATCTTAATATGGTATCAAAGTTCATTAAGACTCAAAAAAGAGCACACGAATTTCAAAATTCTTCAGTTTAAATAAGCTACCATCATACGAGACATGTTAAGGGATAAAATTTCACATCGAATAAAGATGAAAACATAGACCAACTAATAAGAGTTTGGATTACTCCTCTTAATAATGTTGACCCCTTAAGATGGAACTCCAAAATTTAATAAGGAATATACTATTTGTACATAATGCGGTGTTCATAACGGTGTCCACCCCTCATATGGAGGGGGCCCATTTCAAATAAAATATAATACATTCGAAGTGGGTCCCCCTCCATGTGAGGGGATGGACACCACATTATGTACCTGTAGTATCACCCTTTTAATAATTACTATCACAATAATGAACAATACTACTAATTTTCTTCTTTAGGTCAAGCACATGCATAGAACCCAATTACAATGTTTCTGTTTTGAGAAAAAATGGTAGCTTTTGACAACAAATGACATTGAAAGACTCAACTTCATTGGCTTAAATTTTAGGTAAATGTCTTTATGACATAATAATGTGATAGATATTGTATAAAAAGTAATAGCGTGATGTCAATAATAATATAAAGAATCAAACTACTCTTATCGAATTAATCTACTCCCAACAAATATGTAAGCAGTGAGACGATCAAGAATCTCAAAGTCTCACTCCAGATAGTCCATGACTATCTCATAAATTATGATACTTGCATGATACTCATATTTCCAAGTAGGACAAACAAAGTCATCCTATTCTAACGGGAGATTGTCTTCGAAGTCACAAAATATCATCAACTTGATCTATGTGTGTATATTTTGTTTTTGTGGTGGGACTTATAAGCTGGCCAAACATGTAGTATATTGCAATAACATGTTTGGCTAAGCTTAAAACATGCTAAAAAGCACTTTTTTTAAAGTATCACCTCACACAATGTCAATAAAAGATGCTTTTAAGCACCCCTGGCGAACATGCTCACCAATATACTAGTAAGGTTATGATGTGATAACCTCTTCGATAAATGGACGTGTCACAAATTCTTTATAGATTACTTCTCGATACAATTTTTATTTTAAAAAATGTACAGTAGTGGCATACATAGTTCAGATAACTTGTGATTTATATCTCAGACCTTTACAGAACCTATTCTTGGAAGTGCATGAATGTTGAGGCCTCCTTTTATATGAAGTGTAATCATGGTTCTGTAAGTCACGTTCTCAGTGTTATTCTCTAATTTGAACCGGAAGAAGTGGACAAGAGCTGCTGATACTATCTTCATTTGCCTATAAGCAAAATCTTTCCCTAAACAAGTTCGAGGACCGGCCTGAAAATCGAAACAAGCAAAATATTACTTGTTGAAACAAAAAATTAAATAAGTAATTCTCACAAAAGAATGGTAATTCTCACAAAAGAATGGCTCCGCAAATAATTGTTTACGCATGTAGGAAAATCAGGACGACCTAATGCATGTACACAATGCACGAAAATACACTCATTGAATTGCCACCAATTGTGCATGTCACGCATTTATTAAAAGTAGTCTGCGTGTTAAACAAGCTTTTAAATGAGACAGTTCTACTATACTAAGTGCCAATCGAGTAAATACTCATGTTGTAGCTATAAGTATATTGCTAAGAGAAGAGAAGAGAAGAGAAGCTACTTACATTGAATGCTACGAATTTGAAGGGTGATTCAGGTTGAAAGATCCCATTTTTAAGCCATCTTTCAGGCCTAAAATCTTCAGCATCATCTCCCCAAATGTAATTCATTCTGCCCATTGCATAGGCCATGTAGTATACACCATCTCCTTTCTTCAGTTTAAATCCATCTGGGAGAGTATCATCTGTTTCTGTGCACCTCCCATCCTATGAACAGAAAGTAACGAAATGGGATCATTTAATACGACAGTATGAACATGAGACCAAGACGATAAATACGTTCTGTTAATTGTTTCTTACCATAAAGCATGTTTAGAGAATTTTTTGATAATTTATCGTGTCTCTTATGGTTTAATATTTTATATCAGGTGGTTCTACGCGGTCTCATAGGAGACAAACGTTGAAGTTCAAGCCACATCGCCATCCAATGAATAGATTTTAACTTATTTTTCTTCTTTAATCCTGTTCACCACTGTCTAGTTGAATGTAAAAATATACATCAAAAGATCTTGAAATAACTTACCACAGGGACTGCAGGGTAAAGCCTCAAGGTTTCAGTCAATGCTGCATGAAGGTATTGCATTTGTTCAAGTGCTTCATCAGTAATACATTCCACAAAATCATCAACAGTACTAGCTTCATTCCATGGAGTACTACTGATAATTTCTCCCACTTCTTTTGCAATTTTTTCGTGGATAATTGGGTTCTTGCAAAGCATATAAATAAACCAAGAAAGAGTGTTAGCAGTTGTATCTTTGCCTGCAATCATGAAGCTGAGAATAATATCCCTTAGATATTGATTGGTCATCCTCTGTGGATTCTTTTTGCTCTCCTCCAAGAATCTTGAAAGTATGTCCTTGTCATTCTTCAATCAAACATCAATGTTAGAAAATCGATACTTGCAAGAAAGTAATTATTAGTATTTTACGGGCGTCTGAGCAAAATTTCTTGTGGGGTTTTCTAAGATTTTCTTCTTGGAAAAGATTTGTGTGAGATTGTGTAATGAACTTGTGAGTTTTGTATAACTCATGGTAAGGGTGAGTTTTACCCAAAGTCCTCGTTTTTGCAAGCTGCATTTCATTTATCGACGAATATATTGTTTTAAAATAGAACACTTACACAATGCTGTTGCATTTCCATTTGTCTTCTCTTAGTACTGATCAAATCATCAACAAAATTGTGGATGGATTTGATGTTCTTCTTGAGGGTTGCTTCACTGCCAATGTTTAGATACTGCTTAAGCTTCCAAAATGGATCTGCATAACGCCAATATGTCAATTCATTTGAATCATCAAAAGCCCTTATGAATTCACTTCCCTCTTTGTCTGATCCTTCCAGGCAATTTAAGTCCACTCCGAAACCAACTTTGAATATAGAGTCCAAGGTGTATTTCATTAACAAACCCTGCAAAGAATCGTAGTCCAGTCAAGAATGTTAGGAATAAGCCATGGTCCGAGTTAAAGCGAAGTGAAAATAAGAAATGCACACACAAATTTACAGTGGTTCACCCTTAACGTGAAAACTTCGTCAAATTGCCATAGGTTTTTCACTATCAAGAACGAGACTAGCCGAATAGGGTGTCAACCCATGTAGGCACAACCCACATTTTTTTTGTTGTGTTGGGTCTTGCTGTTTTTACTTCTTTTTTTCGGTTTTGGCTTTTTTGTTATTTTTTAAGAAATAAAATGGCCCGAGTGAGCCAGCCAGGTATGTCCTTTCCGACGGACAAGCCTTCAGCCATACCAGATAAGTTATGTGCCTCAAGCCTGAGCGACCCGACCCTGTCGTCACCCCTAATGAATATTGAAGAAAATGTGATCGAAAAAAATGAAACGGAACCAAACAAGGAGCCTACTTATATATAGTTTTTCTTCATTAAGTCCTTATTTCTCCCCATAAAATAAGTCAATTATAAATTTGGGGCAATCTGACTAAAATTATAGACAAAACGGTCTAACTGAAACAAAACATCAGCCTAGTAGTTGGAATAGAAGGTGTAAATTTAGGCTTATTTTTAAAGTTTCTTATCCAAAAAGGGCAACCACACATTTTCCCCTACCCTACCCCACCCTATCCCACTCCACTCCACTCCACTCCACTCCACTCGACAAATTAAACACCAGAACATAACCATCTTAATAAATTTGAAATCCATTAATTACATGAATTCTTTTTTGTCACTGAACGCAGTAAGATTCTAACCAATTTTGCAGTAAGATTTATGACGACAAACTTTTAAATTGATAGTTGACCTACTTTAACCTTAGTCTTTTGCCCTTGTAACCATTTGTATACTCAAATAATCATAGGATCATAAATTACTTACTTGTACATCAAAGGCTTGTTTGGTCAGAGCCAACCCATGAACAATTCTAACCAATTTTGCAGTCTTTTCTCTAAAAATTCTGCAACTAAAATCCCTCAAAACCCTAGTTGAAAACTCAGAACTTGCCAGTTTCTTCTGCTCCTTCCACTTATCCCCATCCACTGCAAAAATCCCACTGCCAAACAAGTCATAGAATATTTCTTGATTATACTCACCTTTGGAGTACTTCCAGAAATTAGTTTTAAGAATATGCTCAATATTTCTGATATCAGTTGTGTATATGTCACTTTGATTTGGAGCCAGAAGCCTGAAGCTGCGATGTTTTTTAGCCATTTCTGTTTGTTGATCATAGAGCCTGTTGAAGTAGAAGAGTTGATCAAATACAGTTCCAACTACTGGTGGATAATTCTTGTTGAAAATTGATTTTCCAATGAAGATTCTGAGTATGAATAGTGAAAAGAGTGTGAAGATGAGTAGAAGTGCAGTTGCTATGTAGGAGAAGAGGGTGTAGAGGATTTCCATGTTTGGAGAAGTTTGTGTTGGATGGGTGTGTCATTCTTTATCCGTCCATATTTATATGCACATTAATATATAACTTTGTTAAAATTTCATGGATTTTTTAATTGGTCAAACTTCAATTTTAATTCCACTATTTATTTTTATTAAGTGTTCAATCACATATTTTTCAACTTTTATCAAAATTTGCCAAAACTTTTTATCAAAAGCATTATCAAACAACCCTATATACTTTTGTAAGACCTGAATTACCTCAATTAAAAGTTAATTATTCTCGTTTGAACTTAGGGTTGAAACAAAGCGTAGGTTGAGGAGGGTAGATGTGATAATTCGAGAAAAATCCAATTTAAGATTCATTTTGTGTTGAGAATCTATACATCCTTCATTATTCTTCTTAATAGTTTAAGTTTTAGACGAAATGATTCAATATAATATAGAGCATACAAAAACTTTAAAAAAGAAGGAAAGGTTTCTGATTTGCGTGTAACATTATTTTAATGAAAAATTTCTGGTTGAAAGGAAATGAGAAAAAAAAAAGTATTTTTAAAAAAATGGAAATCAAACGTCCCTTTCAATTGGATAAAAAAAAACTTGCATAATGCAAGGTCTAATTTTAGTGAGCGGCCTTTCATAATCATCATTAGAGTACTTATCCAAGGGCTGAGTCCACTAGTTTAGGTTTTTGGCACGTAGGCTAATTAAAATCCAATAACTTCAAAGATTTCAATCTCAATCTTCAATTAATTCCTGAGTGGAAGATTGAATCACATCTAACTGCTTAAATTTAAAATGAAATAATTCGATATGATATTAGTAAGAAAATCTTATATTTTCAAAATTACAAAAAGTAGCTTACTTAGAAAGAGTAGAGAGACATTAGCACAGAATGAGAATCAAGAAGCAAATCTTGCCGCTACCTAAATATTAATCTTTGACGTGCCAAAGATTCGAGAAAAGTGAATCCAGTCGGGCATTAAAAGAGCTTGTCGACATAAATGTAACTAAACAATTTTTTCTCGTCTATTACCATTTAATTTTTCGAATGATGAGGTCGAGCGTCCCAAACTTTTGGTGAAAAAATGAACATATAACGTTTGCATGTGGGGAACGCTGAACAATTTAAATTTTTAGATGAAGTAGTTCGATCACGATTAAAGAACACACAAAATTGAAATAATAAATTAATTTTCAAAATTGATTTTTCCTGTAACAGGTAAATGGTATTTATGTGGATCAGATCATTGGACTAGCCAGCAAAAAAATAGTATTTCTGAAATAAAATTGACCAGTTTGTCTTATTCAGCAAGAGAAAAATAGGGTTGTTTTAAATAGGAAGTTGAAAGAATTATTTTAAGTGGAAATTACACAAAACAAGAGTTTTCAAGATTCAATTTCAAATTTCAGATTTAAGGTTTCACTTTTCAAAAATCAGATTTTGAATTAATAATTAAATATTATACACACCCAAACCCTAATTTTATTTCATTTATCTCCCTTCTCTCTCTTCATTTCTCTTCCTCTTCTCCCTCTTCATTTCTTTCCCTTCTCTCTCTGCAGCAACCGACCCATTCAAACTCCGGCAACTGGCGATGAAGGAGATACACCGGCCAATGGGAAACATAACTATGACAACAAAATAGAAGCCATTTCCTTCTCTCGATTTTTTCTGTCCATGGCCAAATTAATCAGTTTCTTCACAAATATTGCATTTAGTTCGGCCACGGATGAAACTTTCTTGGATTCTAAACAATGACTTACCTCAGAAATGTCACCAGAAAATTATCGACTGAGCTTTTATCTTGAAGGATTTAATCCTACTGTCTTCAACGGCTTGATTCCCTGTGCGCGATTTGTGTTGTTTTACAGTGGTTTGTGGTGATTTTTGTGGTATGGTGGTGGATGTTGTTTTGTTGGTGGCGGCGGTGGTGGTTGTGATGTGGCGGTCGGTGAGTTATTGGTGCGGCATCCAGGTTGCTTTTTTGACTGCAATGGTAAAGTTGGCGGTCTGGGCAGGTGGTGGTGGTGTTGGTGTTGGTCGTGGTCGTGGTGGCGATGGGATGTGATGTGGTCGTGGTCGTGGTGGAGTGTGATGCTGGAGGTGTTGTAGGGTGCTGGCGGTGGTGTAGGATGCTGGCGGTTTTGGTGTGTTTGGGTGGCAGTTGTGGTGGTTTTGATCTGGTAGAGGCTGTGGTTTTTGTTGTCGGAGTTGGTGGTGAATCTAGCAGTTGCGGTGATTTTTGTTTGGATTTAGTGGTGATGGATCTAGCGATGATAGTGATACTTTTGTAGTTGAAAATGATGATCGACGATGGTGGTGGTGGTGCTGGAGGGAGTGGTATGGTGGTGGTCACAAGCTTTGGTGGTGGTCACAAATGATTAGGTTGATTGTAACCAATAAACAGTATGTGACCAATGAAACAGATAAATTGTGACCAATACATACTGTGTGACCTAAAAAATTATTAATTTGTGACCTAAATATAATCTGTAATCAATTAATTTGATGTTTTGTGACCTTGAAAAAAAATTGTGACTTATAAAATTTGTGACTTGTGACCAATAAATAATATGTTATTATTAATTTGATATATTTGTGACCGATGAATAAATTGTGACGTACAAATTTTTGATTTGTGATCGATGAACAAATTGTGGCCTATAAAATTTTTGAATTGTGACCGTAAAATAATTTGTGACATGAAAATTGTGATTTGTGACCAATTATATGGAATTTGTGACCAAATTATATGGAATAGTGACCATACTATATTTAATTAATAAAATATATGTTTAATTAATTAATTTATAAATAAAATTAAAAAAACTCTAAAATTTTAAATTTTAAACTTAATTAGTAAAACTAAACATCTTAATTATAAAATCTTCCCTTATTTTAATCCTAATTGCACTCAGTCGTTCCAAGAAGTCATCTGTATGTTTATGGATTCTTATAGGTGTTTCCATTAGATAATTCAATAGAGTGCCGTGAATTCCAAACCGTATAAATAGATTTTATCTTTTTTTTTACAGTATTTTTGTCTAAAATGTCAATGTTAAAAGTAAATCTAAGCTTTTATATATTACTAGTTAGGGCCGTGCAATG
>CAIGRT010147073.1:0-12345 GCA_903798405.1 Fraxinus platypoda | reverse complement strand
GTAGCATTTAGCATAGGTCGACTGTAGATTGCATTATATGCCTGGGGGTCTGACAACCAGAAATTTTGCCAGGATCACCACGCTTGTAGGATAAGTGCATAATGTCACTGTGAGCTCCACAGCTCCTTCTAGTATGACAATGGCCCCTCCGAATCCTTGGAGGGGGTGAATACCGTTTTCAATCTTTTCGGGAGAATTTTCAATCCCACAAATGCTTCCTAAGTAAGGACACTTGTTGCGCTGCCACCATCGATCAACACCCTTCTAACATCGTAATTCGCTATGTCACCGACAAACACTAAAGCATCATCGTGGGGGGTCGCCATGCTGTTTAAATCTTCCTCACTAAAAATGATGCTTTGATCAAACCCTGCCTCCTTCTGAATGGAGCAGACCCTAACTGTGTGAGCATAACTCTTTCTGTCCGAGTTTGAATCACCATCTACTGTGATCCCTCTAATTATGACATTTATTACACCGGTCCTGTGTGGTGGGTGATAGTCAACCTTTTGCTTTCCTCGATCAATCTTTTTGTACTTAGTTAGGAGTCCCCACTTCAAGAGACGCTCATTCTCCTCCTTCAAATGGATACATTTTTCCGTGTCATGCCCATGGTCCCTATGGAAGTGGAAATACATGATCCTGTCTATTTTGCTAGCGGACGCTGCCATTGGTTTCGGCCAGTCAAGCTCTGTCATATCTCGTATTTCCATCAACACCTTAGCCCGCAAAATATATAAAGGAGTGAAGGCCTTAACCCCATCTTGCCTCTGCCTGATGGAGCTATCCTAAGCGTACCCCTTATTCATGGGCTCGTTCTTCGGTTTGCCTTTGTCAGTGGGTTTTCGTTCAACAATTGACTTTCGCTTCTGACTTTATGCCTCCCATCCTTCCTTGAGGTTTTTCGTGACCTTCTCTGCTTTTTCTGCGTCAACGTACTTGTCACCCTTTTTCAGCAGGCCATGCATTGATTCTGAGAGTTTTTGGAGAGTGACATCTTAAAGGCCAAGTTCCGCGTCCCATTCATCAACCCTGTTACCACTATAGACATTTGAATGTCCTTTATGCCAAGTGTCGCCCAGCTGAACCTAGCCAAGTAATCCTGCAAAAATTCATCTTTCTCTTGTACAACCTGTATCAATCCAATGGCTATCTTCCTCTTGCTACTCAAGAAGTAAGCCACAAAACTCCTAGGGATCTCATCAAATGTTTTTATAGACCGGGGTACCAAAGTGTCCACCCAGTCACTGTCCTCTCTCCTGAGCGTCGAGGAAAAAGACCGACACATCATTGCATACGAGGCTGCATAGAGTATCATTAAATCAACGAAGGTTCGCATGTGGTTAAGTGGATCTATGACTTCGTCGTATGCCTCTATCATCGGCTGTTTGAAGCCTTTTAGTAGATAAACCGCCTGATCTCGAGCGCAAATGGGTCTTCTTCCAAACCACTTGCCTGCGCCTGGCCTTTCTCTTAAATAATGCATCGTCTATCTTCTGAGCCATCATTTCCTCCATCTTTCTTTCCAAGTCTATCATGGGTTGGGGAAACTGCGGAATTGCAACCTCTGTAGCCCCCAAGTCTCCTATTGCTGGCTGAATAACAGGTGGAATAATCGTTTGTGCCACTTGAGGTGGTTTCTCGCGTATGACCTTCGGTAGGTTCTGTGGTGGGACTGCAGCTCTTTGCGATTGACTTTGCAGGAAGGTCATCATGGCTGCCAACTGAGTTTTCAGAATAATGGATTGGCTCTGTGTCACATACTGCGGTGGCGACGAGGGGTCATGACCCTTTGCAATGTACTCCAACTCCGTCTCTACTGTATTCCCGACCATGCACATTTTACTCCTAGTTCGTCTCCTTGACATAATTTCTTTCTTCAATGGTTTCCCACATACGGAGCCAATGAAATGGTTAAGAATCAAGTATCTGTGGCCTCTAGAGGTGCAAAGTACTTCTGCTGCTCCGATGAGCAAATTCTACATGCGAAATGAGGTTGGAGATTTGTCCCCCGTTTTACCTTCGCGTGAGAATTAGTGAGGGATTCAAGAATGTAATATTAGGAAGAAAAGATCGAATGAGTATTCAAATAGCCAGAGCCTCTCTAACCATACCTGTCTTGTCTTGCCTTAGGAGTATTTATAGGTGTCTGAAGCTATGTAACTGCTGGACGGTTATCGTGAGACGTATACTACGTAGCGCTTCCCACTACCCCCATGTCCTGAATGGAGACCTATCTAGCAGTTGGTTGTATCCATGATAACCGCTAATTGGTTCCCATCCAACTCAATGATATTTTTGTGGTTAAGTGTTATATTGATTTCGTAGTGGTAGATGGCCCATCATGAATGTAGAGGGTTTCATAGCGATAAACGATCCAACATGAATGTAGAGGGCCTCATAGCGACAAACGGCCCAACATGGGGTGCTCTACATAGAGTGTAAATTGAGTAGTCTTCTCCTTTTGAACATAGTAGACAATTGTTGTTGCCTCTAATATCAGTATAGTTGATAAATTAATTTCCTTTTAAAGTTCATTAATAGGTAGTTTTAAAATGTTTTAGCCCTCCACCTCCGTATAATTTAGCCCCTGTTTGGCAGGGATTAAAATCAGATTTTCAATAGATTTTGATAGAAGTTGATGAAATGTGTGGTTGAAAAGTTGTGGGACCTGTAAAATATGTAATTCAAATTAATTGTTGACTTTAACTTAAATTAAAATCTAGACTTTAATTTCTATCAAACATGGGCTTAGTAATTGTGTCTGTGCAAACCTCTAACAATTTTTAGTAGTCATGTCTCTTTTTATGCCCATCTCACGAATTACACCATTTTCTATGTTGTGAGTTCTAATTGAATTGCATTAATTTACTCACCTCCAAATGCTTTAGTTTCCTAGGGGAAAAAAGCCTATTTCCTTGTGTATATACTCTCTCCTTTCTTTTAGTATGCAATATTAGGGGTTCTATTAGAATGCTATAGAAATTTTCGTAAAATTCTATGTTCTCTCGTTGGCTTTGTTTTTGCTCAGATATTTAACAAGGGTTTGTTGGAAATAACAAGGATAGCTTGCCAACTGTTTAAAACTTCAACGTTGTCTTTTGTGGAATACCATCCTAATCTTTCATTTTGACACAAAACATATCCAAACATTGCGGAATATAAGATTTTTGTCATTTTTCTTTTATAATGACGAATTTTCAAAAAGTGCAAACAAATACTGAATAAAACAATTGAAAAAGGATGGGGCAATTGAAGAAGGAAGGAAATTCAAGACTAGTAAGTTATTTTTTAAAAAATTCACAAATGGTAGTTTTTTAGGTTTTGATATTCAAGCTATAGATATTCTAATTTGCATTCTACACATGGGTTTATGGTTTCGAGTATAATATAATAACTTTTATTACATAGAAATTTCAATTTAAAAAATAGAAGATCATAAACTATAAATTCTTCTGATGTATCATTCAACTTTTAAAGCGCGTTTAGAAAACTATTATATATAAAACAGTGAAAAAGAGTTATATTATCAATTGTCATATTTAAAACAACAGCTTTGTATGATCCGAAAGTGAGACTTTATCGGATAAGTCATTCGCATAAGCTTGATTAGGTGGATTAGATGGGTTGCATGGGAGGGACGGAGCTCCTGCCTTTAAATACTTTATCATTTCTTATACAGTGTAATTACATTTGTAATTATTTAAAATACTTTTACCTGTCCAATAACATAGTAACGTAATTAAAACACATTATCGTGAAAATAAATTGAATTTTTCAAATTGACGAGGTTGTGTACATTGTAATAACGTTTGTTAATATCTTTTACATTTAGATATACAAATACTATTTCTCCAGTTGTTATTGGTAATTTTCACAGCATTATAAAAATATCTTTCACAATACAGTATACTGACTTCTTTTAATATTTTCAACGAAAACGGATCATAAATATAAAACATTTTGAAAAAGTATAATAGTGATACCCAACGCGATCATAGTAGTAAATTACATTTCAACAATTTTGATATCGTACAATAGTTGCAGACGCGTACAACGATTTTCTTTTATATACAATATTGCCATAAATTAACCCTCACCGTTATTGAAACTACAATATGTATATATGATTTGACAAGGAGTTAGAAATCTTTTGGAATATACTTAGACCATAATGATTCTCATTTAGTTAGGTTAAAAATAGAACCATAAATTTTCATAACCAATGAATGACAATACATTTTTTAAAATTATATCTTTATTTTCGACCACACAGATTTTATATTTTTTTGTATCATTTCTTTTGTTTTTCCAGGAAATGAAATAAGAAAAAAAATTAGTACATCCATCACAGACTCGACTACATATCTTTATAAACAGATAGAAAAAAAAAAAATTGAACAAAATTTGATGATGGGAGGAGATATGCTTTCAATTTTATTCTTTTTGCTTTGAATTTTTAACCTATTTCCCACATGGGACGCTTATTTTAGACAAGTCTATGAATTACTTTGAAAGTTTTGTGGTGCATAATGTAATTCTCTAAAGTTAAGTGCAAGAAATATAAATACAAAAAAAGAGGGAAAAACTCAAAAGTGTTTGGTGAAACTGTCCTTCCCGCAAAAATGCAAAGACCAATATTGCACCGACCTCAAAGAAATAAAAAATTTGCCAATTGGGAACCACGTGCCTTTTGAACTGCCACGAAAAATTAATCTAACGGTTTGAAACCTCATCTGTTTCGTGGAAAAAAACCTCAAACAATACGAAAATAAGCAACAAGAAGAAGAAAAAAAAAATTCAACAATTTTTTGTGGGGGAGGGGGCGGTTCTGGGTAGAAAGAATATGCCATTTTATAAAAGATGGTTCCTTGCAGACATTCTGGGAAATATGCCAATTCGTTTCTCAATCACCCACTTTACCTTTAGCATTCCCACATGCCTATTTTTTCGTTAATCTCTTTCCTCTTCCTTCATTCAGGTAACTCTCTCTCTCTATATTATATTTAGTCTATAGATACAATTTTTTTTATTATGATCTTGTATAAAATTTGTCTGTATGTGAAGTTGCGATCTTTATGAGAAGTATTAAATATTGTCTTAAGAGTTGAATGTGTTGCTTTTGGAATGTGATGATGGGGCTTTCAAATGTTGTGGTGTGAAGAAAATTAGAAAAACTCAAGTTCTGTGACTTTACTTTTCTGCAAATCCTAATTTGGGCCAATTCGATTCTTGAATTTATAATCAGTTTGCTGGTAGTACCACAAAGTTGATTTTTGTGATTAAGTTGTTGATTGGTTTTAATATTTACAGTGGTTTTATTAATGCATTTTCTTTCCCTTCTTAAATAATATGAGTATTGCTTTCTAGTCTTTTACTTTTGTAATTTTTCCATTTTGGGATTAATCATACTGTTTGATGAATAAGTAGCGAGTATTACTCTTGGGAGATTTTAGCATCCATTTAGTTCAGTTCTATTGGTGGGACAGCGTCCAAAACGATTTTCTTGATAAGTGGGGGGAAAAAAAAATCTTTGCTTGCAATGTATGTTTTTGGTGTGGAGTAGCTGAGAAAAAATTGTAAGGCTCAGATTTTGGTGATTCTTTTTTTTATGACAGTTTTATGTTTGAATGACAAATTATTTGGCACTATATAATAAAGGTTCTATATCAAAATCGAATGTTTGACATTCATGGCATGTTTTGTAAGGAGGATAGGATAGACTTAAATAATATTGCATAAGAAATAGAAGCTAAAATATGCATATCTAAACATGCACTGAATATATGTTTCTTCACGTTTCATTCTTTGGTTTCTGATCCAGGACGCTCTCTGTTGTGCATTTGATGGTTGTAAGGTGGAGACATTAGCTAAAATTTTATATCAAGTGAAGTGACTCAAATACCGAGATTGAACAATGGGGTCTGACAAGCAGCCTGTCAGTTTGCTAGATACTCTAAATATGGAGGCAGTTCGGACAATTTTCACTCACACGTATCCCTATCCCCACCAACATTCAAGGCATGCTGTTATTGCCGTCTTCGTGGGCTGCCTGTTTTTCATATCATCTGACAATATGCACACTCTTATTCAGAAGTTAGACAGCAATGTTAAATGGTGGTCCATGTATGCCTGTTTGCTCGGTTTCTTCTATTTCTTTTCATCTCCATTTATAGGGAAAACAATAAAACCAAGCTATTCAAATTTCAGCCGCTGGTAGGTTTATATTTCTTCTAACAAGCACTCTTTCATTTATTGCTAAAGGACTAGCAAGATTGAGCTAATGAACTATGCTAATTCAGGGGTTTTCATTTTGCAGGTACATAGCATGGATATTAGTGGCTGCTCTCTACCATCTTCCCAGCTTCCAATCTATGGGAGTAGATATGAGGATGAACCTCTCTTTGTTTTTGACAATTTTTGTCTCTTCCATTTTATTTCTTCTCTTTTTCCATGTTATATTTTTGTGCCTCTGGTATGTTGGCCTTGTTGCTCGTGTGGCTGGAAAGAGACCAGAACTTCTAGCAATTCTTCAAAATTGTGCTGTAAGTCCCGAGAACACATCTTCACTGAAATGAAACATTCCCGGCCCTTATTTTATGGCATCATTTTGTGTAGGTTATAAGTGTAGCCTGTTGTGTATTTTATAGCCACTGTGGCAACCGTGCTATTATGAAAGAAAAGGCATTCGACCGGAGAAACTTTGGCTGGTTTACACTGTGGAACAAGGGAGAACGTGACTCGTGGCTTGCAAACTTTGTTCGCATGAGTGAGTTGAAAGATCAAGTTTGCTCGTCTTGGTTCGCTCCTGTTGGGTCTGCTAGTGATTATCCATTTTTGTCCAAATGGGTCATTTATGGAGAAGTATGATTTCTGCTATTATTATGTGATGTATTTGTTATTTCACATTGTAAATATCTTATGATGCTGCAACTTTTGTTTCTTTTCAATTTTGCATTTCAGTTGACTTGTAGCGGCTCGTGTGCAGAATCTCCAGATGAAATTTCTCCCATATATTCCTTATGGGCCACTTTTATAGGACTCTACATTGCGAATTACGTTGTGGGAAGATCAACAGGGTGAACGTTCACAGCTGCCTTGTCTTTTAAGTTTATATATATCATTTTTTTTGCTTCAATGTTTATATATTTCTTAAAAATTATATCGCTTTTGGGCTTATCTCGTTGCAAAAATTAGTGGACCATCATTTACTTATCCTATTCTATATATTTCTATTTTTCCTGCTTACTATATACAATGTTGAGGGACCAGTAATGCGAAGAAAAATAGTCTATTTCTCATCTTGTCAATTTCATCTCTCTTTCTCTCTCTCTCAAATTAATCTTTGGCTATATTTATTTTTTGTGCTTGAGAAACATATAGTCCCTAATATTGCAACTTGGAACGAATCTGTTAACATTTCCCTCCATCCTCATTTGTTAGGTCTCATTATCTTATCAATTTAGGTACTATTTATTAACATGCAACAATCAACAGGTGGGCTCTCACTCATCCAGTGTCACAAAAAGAATTTGTGAAGTTGAAGAAAAAGCAAATGAAGCCCGAATTTTTGGATATGGTTCCTTGGTACTCTGGGTATGCCCCGGTTAAATCCCCCCCCCCCCCCTCCTCCCTCCTTCTTTCCCTTTTTAATGTTTCTGATGTTTCAATGCAGGACTTCTGCTGATTTATTCAAGACAGTTTTTGACCTACTGGTATCTGTAACTGTATTTGTTGGACGTTTTGATATTCGTATGATGCAGGTATATGTTTATTGCTGCAACTTGTGTTTCTTAATCGTTCGTATTCTTTCCATCTTTTTCAGCAGTGGCAAAAGCTCCTTCCTTTATTATAAAGTTTTCATATATGAAAATTAGATTGGAATTTTTGCTATTATTTTCGAGATACTTAATGGGGAGTTATGTGCTCGCTTTAATCTTGATCTTGTAGTACTAATATCTTCCTTTTGTTAGTAGATCTAGTAATGGATGAAAAACATTTGTAATTGTATATTAAATTGTTATTGGGAATAAGGTTTAATTTATTGTCTTTATACAGTTATTTTATTATTATTATTTTTTGAAAGAACTAATCTAATGAAAAAACCCTCTGCGGACGAATATTGCTTTTTCATTGTACAAACAGTTATGGTACATCTTATATTATCTCTCATTTTTTCAATTATTAGGCAGCAATGAGCAGAGTTGAAGATGGAGCTAAACATGAGGATCTTTTGTACGATCAATTTAGTGAAAAAGATGAATTGTGGTTTGATTTTATGGCTGATACTGGTGATGGTGGAAATTCTTCTTATAGTGTGGCACGGCTTCTTGCTCAGCCTTCAATTAGGGTCCGAAGTAATGATTCACTACTTACACTGCCACGTGGTAACCTGCTCCTTATTGGGGGTGATCTTGCGTAAGCAGAAAAACTTTTCTCCTGACTGTCAGTGTTTTACTCGGTGTCCAAATAATTGGATGTCCAAGAAACATCTCTTTGCTAAGCCATAATAAAGAATATATATCTGTTTCTCTAGACAACACGGACACGCTACTGATGTGCTCTTCTGGAATTTGAATAAGCAACAGATCAGATTGTTCATTCATTAATACTTAATTGGTATCAAAATTGTTAACATAATACAGTAATTGAATTGATAAACATTAAAAGAATAGCAGTAATTCTTCAACTAGCAACAGTTTTTCCTTATATTGGTGTGTGATTTGGTCTTTAAAGTTAACCCCTCCCTGAAGAATAGTTAGTTACACCAGTAATGCTCCATTGAATTTTCTAAGCCTCAAGTTTGAATGTACGTGCAAGATTATGAACAAGAAAATTATAGACTTGTTCTCTCTCTTCTATTCCCGTGATACATCTCTTCCTTGCCTTTGAAAATTATCCGAAATCTTGCTTCCCCTGGATACAGCTCATCCAATAAAATAGTTCTTGATATGGGACATAACCTGTCGAAAATTCAATTTTATTGTGATCCCCATTTATTTGCATAATTTACTGAGAAGCCTCATTTTCTTCTCTCGGTCTGGATTTTGTTACTCAATATTGTTGGACCACTTAATCTAAAAGCTCAAGTTAGCTAAGGCTAAATGCATATCATTTAAAAATCATCTTCCACATGCCCCCCACGTGTAAGCTGGATAACACGTGGGCAATTTTATTTAAGTGGGTGGTAATGAGACTTGAACCGAGGACTTTTGCCTACTATGATACCATATTGAACTACTTCATTTAAAAGTTGAAGTTGTCAAATAAGACAAAATGTATATCATTTAGATATTACCTTCTATGCAAATAGATTCATTTAGGTTATCACATACTTTTTAGTCATGTAATGCATTAAATTTAACTCGGGACACATTGACTCCTTGTTTTAATCTTGGGATGCTCAAATATCAAGCTAATCTTAATGAGATTTCCTATAATATTGAATGTTAAAGATCGTAGCTTTCTTTCCAATTCTTTACCGAATCTTTGAGCATTATGCGAATTGAACGACCCCTTCGTGAATTTGAGTTGTTAGAGATTGGTGAAATTTGTATTTTTACGACTTCAACAATTTGCACACATTGCTTATACTAGAGATAATAGAATATCTTGCTTGGACAACACGTCTTTATATTATTCCACATTTTCTACAGAACGTCCATGAAATTTTAGGGCTCACAACATGAATAGCTCTGTCTAAACTGTTGGATTTATAACTGGGCTAATATATAGTAGGTTATGTACTGATTTCTATTTTTTTTCTTCAGGTATCCTAATCCATCAGCTTATACATATGAGAGGCGACTTTTTCGTCCATTTGAATATGCCCTTCAGCCTCCATTCTATTACAAAGACGAGCACATAGCTGTAAACAAGCCAGAATTACCTTGTGGGGTGGCAGATCTAAAGCAATATGATGGGCCACTGTGTTTTGTTATCCCAGGAAACCATGGTTGGTTTTTTCCTTAGTCCGGCTTTTTCTTAATGGCTTCCTCAGTTTCTGCTAATAATGGCAGTCCGTGTATTTAGTTTTAGCTACCAATTGTTTCACTGCATGTCACTTTCTGCATATATCTATTGCTTTTTGTTGCTATATATAAATATATATATTTTATATCACACATTTACCATTTTACAGATTGGTTTGATGGGCTTCAGACTTTTATGAGGTGCGTTTGTCACAAGAGCTGGTTGGGTGGGTGGTTTATGCCGCAAAAGAAAAGCTATTTTGCCCTTAAGCTTCCAAAAGGATGGTGGCTGTTTGGTCTTGATCTTGCTCTGCATTGTGATATTGATGTCTACCAATTCAAGTTCTTCTCACAATTAATAAAGGAAAAGGTGAGTGATGGAGATCTTATTAGATAGGTTTATGTAGGTTGTAACGTTAGATTACATGCAATAATGAAATTTGGTTAAAAGAAAACCTTACTTTCAGAAGTAGAGTTGCCTAGATCTTTTGAGGTAGAATTGCTCGCGCTTCCCTACTCTTAAACTTCATTTTAGCTTGCTGCGAGAACAGAAGGATTGGATTATTCACAATCCAAGTGCCAATTTGTGAAAATTGTTATGCGGAAATATTGTCTTCAAGTCCTTTTCATTTTTGATGTACTTTATGCATGAACATCCTTGTTTTCTTCAAAAAAAATAAAAAATAAAAAATTCTCATATAGTTCAAGAGATATTATAGAGGCTGAGGGATGTTGATGGGAGGTTTAAAGTTCAAATTCTAAAACAAACTACTCACTCCAATCCATGTCTAGAATCTGCAGTGGGGTCAGGCTACATGGGTCATCCATGACTCATATTCGAACAGTTTTAGTAGTCATGTTGCTACTACGCCAAAAAGTGAGGTGGAAGAATGGATGGTTTGGCGCTGCTTTGCTGTTTCCTCATGTAAATGCTAATCAAAATTATTGAGGCACTCTTTCAAATTTGTGCTCATCAGTAATAGGCTAAGCAAGAGCCGTGGAGCACATACAATCATTATATCTAAATTGCTCACACAGAAATCTGATTTGCTTGATAAATATGATCAAGAAGCTTTAGACTGCATGAAACATTAATGTGCACCATAAAATTGGTGCCAACTGTGTATTCTGGATTTCAGGAATACAGTTGCAAGTACTCTGAAGAAATAGATTAGTGGCTTGTGTTTAAAGCTGATATAAGCCTCCTGAAATTAATATTGAATATGAATATCTGAAATCCAGGAATTTCATGGTGCCAGGTTTATTATTCGCATCGATTTTTTTTCTACACGGTGCTCCTTGACCAGATTTCTCTGATGTTTGTTTTTCTTTTGGTTTCACTAGTATAATAATATGCCAAAAGGATTAACCTTCCAGTTTTGGTACTCTGTAATATTCGGGTTTACCTTGGGATTTAAATTTATGTCCTTTAAACACTTTTATGGTACAATTCGGTGAAGGTCCCACATTATTAAGGAGACATACTTCAAAAGTTTTTGGCTTTTGACTTATGAATGATACTTGCAAATGATTTGTTGTTAATATTTAGTGCAATTGGCAAACTCTCTGACATTCGTGGGGCTTATCTTGTTCATATCTCTTACTTATATATTAATATTAGAGGTTGCTTATGTATCCATGCCCAAGATGTTGTGTTCAGAAGTGAAGTCTCTAGGTAGACATGGTGCTTTGACTCACAAATCAGATCTAGCCCCTTCGGTTTTCTTTGTGACATATTCTTAGTTGCAACAAAAGAAAAAGAAATGATTCGATAATATTACTTTCTGAATCTTCTAATTAGCATTGTCTTGTTAGTTGATATATTTATTAGCATATACCTTGTCTCTTGCTTTTGGCACAGTATGCCCCAGTTGGAGGCTCCCATGACGAGCTATTAGCTTAGTGTTAGAGGTAATCTTGCATTAGCAGAATGTTTTCTTAAGCTTAATTGCTTACTAATAAATAAATTAGTAAATATTAAAATAAATCATTTTTCTAAGTGGTCAAAGTTGTAAAAGAGTGCTACTTATTTTTGACGGTAAGGTAAAAGTTATTTTCAAAATTATAATAATTTTTTTCTCTAAAGTAAGAAAACAGTAATATAACCAAGCAGGTTTGAGAGCAAAACTTTACTCAAAGTAACTATCTACCTTTTACTTTATTTAAGCTTGGGCTAACCTGCTCACGTTTCTTCTTATTTTTCTTTTCCAGGTTGGAGACAATGATTCTGTGATCATTATGACGCATGAACCTAACTGGCTTCTTGATTGGTACTGGGATGATGTGACTGGGAGAAATGTTTCACACTTGATACGTGATTATTTAAGAGGGAGGTGTAAACTTCGAATGGCTGGGGACTTGCATCATTACATGC
>CAIGRT010147061.1:0-30026 GCA_903798405.1 Fraxinus platypoda | reverse complement strand
ATTTTTCAAAACACGTTTTTGAAAAAGAAAAAAAAAAAAAAAAATTGCACTGGAAACTAAAAAGGTCCAAAAGCACGTTTTGGGAATTTTGAAGCCAAAACACGGTTATTTTCAGAAAACATGGGAAACGACTACTATGCCTTATCCCCTCTCTCTCCCGTCTCCCGTAACATAGGGCTCACACTGGTTTTCCATTTTCGATCTCACAAACCCACAATCCAAAGCTTCCACGGATTTTCCATTTCCGATCTCAGGTACCCACAATCCAAAATTTCTTTGAGCTCGTGTTGCCAAATCTGCGGGTAATCTACTGGCTCTTTCAATCAGATTTTGCCTCTGGTTCTTTGCTTGCTATTCTATATCTTGTTAACTTCAATCGGGTTTCGCCTCTGATTTTTTAATTTGTTAAAGTGTAAAATAATTTGATTCATGAAGTGGAGGCGAAATTTCTGAGGCGACTTGGATAATTGTGGGGGCGGTGAATTCGCAGGGAGGAGGGTAGATGGAGGCAGAGGTGGAATTTCTGGTGATTGTGTTGGTGGTGGAGGACCTGGAGGTGGATTGTTATTTGGTGGTGCAGGTGGCCCAGCAGAGCGTATAGATGATAGCGATGGAGGTGACTTTATTGGTGGCTTAGTTGATTGAGATGGTAGTGAACTTGCATGGGCACTAGATAGTGGAGGTGGTGAGCTAACTGGAAGATTAGACGCAGGTGGGGGTGGTGAGCTAGTTGGTTGGTTAGGCAGAGGTGGAGGTGAAAGAATTTGTCGTTCTCTTCAAGAGTTTGAAGCTTGTAATAAACTCGCAATGGTAAAGGGTCAAAACTGATTTTAAAAGTTTTAAAATAGACCACAATACCAATTTAAATAATCAAATCTGTTTCTTAAACTATGTTTGAAATGGTAGATATGAAAAATTCCTATAGTGAAAACAACAAACCCAAGCAATATGCTTCTTAATGAGGAATTTAGATTTTTTATAATAATTAGAAGAGTCTATGCCATTGAATTATGGTCAAAACAAATTTAATTCAATATCTCCTGCCAAACTAAGATAAGGTATTAGTTATAACTTGCTACTTGCACTCAATTATAGCCATGCTTTTAATACCC
Source organism: Fraxinus platypoda (assembly GCA_903798405.1). Classification (NCBI taxonomy): domain Eukaryota; kingdom Viridiplantae; phylum Streptophyta; class Magnoliopsida; order Lamiales; family Oleaceae; genus Fraxinus; species Fraxinus platypoda. Next base: position 28,914 of record CAIGRT010147061.1, on the reverse strand, counting down.
TTTTGCTTCAACTGGGTGTCTTCCGTTTCCCATTGTGCTCAATTATGTGAAGCTGTTTTTATGGTTTTATGTATTAGAATTTGAATGAAGATAGAATTTTAAGTAGACAACAATTGCAAGCATCTATAACCACCCTGGAATAACAATTAATACCGACCAGTTTGTAGGGTGGTATAATGGAGGGATAACACTTATTGAAAATGGTTATATGAAACATGTAAATGACCAGTTTCATAGCAATTAGTGTTCCTTATATAAAATCACTTGTGCATCCAAAATTGTCACTGCAGTCATGTTTCTATGTGGTTTGCGGAACTGCAAGATATCTAAACTAAAATATATCGTCCTGTACTTCTGCTTTGATATTTTCAATTTATCGTATATCATTCTGTTGTCGATGAAGGGTGCAACCCCGTCACACTACATCAGAATCAAGAAGACGTCACATTGTGCAAATCTTTCTGAATGGAACTGCAACCTTGTGATCTTTATGCAAATTTATTTACTCATTTTTGCTCAGAAAAGTGAAGTGAGTTAGTGTTTTATCCTTTAAACAGTTGGCTGGTAACTGGAAAGAAGTGTTATTTGTAATTGAAACTAGTACTGGGATTTTTCCAAACAGAATATATAGTAAGAAATGTAAGTTTGAATTTTTCTCGTCTTTTCTCTTAATGATTTTATGGTTTTTGTCGTGATTGCAATTTGTTTGATATAACCCAATAAAGCCACCATAATTACTTGAGTTGGTATTTTAAAAAAAGTTTTCCCCTGCAGTCATTGAAGGAAAGAGTTTGCAATTTAGTTTTAGCTTCATTTACTTGCTCTGATCTTACTTGTTATTAGTTGAAGAGTATTTATCTCAGGAAATATAGACGAGACTGCTCTTATTCCCTTCTATTCTACTCTCTTTAATAAAATTGTTCACTTTTATAATTTTCATGCTTTATGATTAGTTTTAATGAGCACAGGTAGAAGCCCAAACATTAAGCTGGACCAATGAGCTCAATGAGATGCATGAAAAATTGGAATCTCGTAAATTGGTGATAGGAAACATGTCAATGCATTCAAAGGTTGTAGAGGAAAAAGTAAGAAAGCAGGAGGAGCAACTTAGTTCTGAAATTAGATCTTTATTGGTTGCTGGAGCTGCTCTTTCTGCAGCCAACAAACGCATGCAGGTAATCTCTGTCTATATAAGTGACTAAGCTTTTCTTTGCCATTTGTTCTTTCCTCACCTCTAGATTAGCACTTGGGTATCGGTTATTCTCTTATCACTTGACTTGTTTTGGATTTTCTAGGAAGCTTGAGATCAAGCTATTCTATTTCATTATGTCTATTTTCTGTTTGTATCTATTTTACCACACCAGAGGCTATATTTATGACAGCTCTTTGTCACTATCTCCTAGATTCTTGACGAGGAGTTGCTTATTTCTTTAAAGTGAATATGATGGGGATAAGTTCTCTATAACTACATTTTTAGAGTAATGCTATTTTTAATAGCTTGGTTCCTGCCTATTTGAAAATCATAGCTCTTGAACATTTTTGTCACTGAAAATACTTCTCACTCAATCATAAATTCAAAATGCAATTTTTGGAAAGGCAGTATTTTGAAGGAGTAGGGTTTGCCATTATAAGACAATTGTCTGAAATGTTTGTACAGGGTGCGAGGAGCCATGTATTGGTGTATGTACCTTTGGTGCTGTTCTTATTGACTTTTTGAGGGTTCTTGAAAAGCAAGGAGTGGACATGATTAATCAGTACGCAAACTATCAATATCTTTTATGGAGATCACTAAAGATAACTATTTATCGCGTATCATCCTGTATCTTTCTAAAAGAAATTTTTTGTCACCTCAATTTTATGGCTTTTGAATGGTTGCGACTATTTCTTTTCGTAATTCAAGTTGTGTGCAGAAAATTTAGCAGTGATGTAAAATTGACAATTAGATCTCTGCTTCATCTGTTGTAAGTTTTAATTTTCAGCTAATACTTAAAGTTCAAATCGGTTCTTGTCAAAAAATAACTTTCTTTGCTTTATATTTTTAAGCCCATAATTAATAGGGGGCTACATTACTACGTGACTTAATTAATAATAAATCTTAACAAAATTACAAAGTTCATTCATGTTCCTCGTGGATTCAAGGGTTCCTTAATAAATTTCTGGATGTGTCTTGGAAATAAAGATATTCTTCCTCCCTTTCTTTGCATTCCACTAAACTGATAATGTGGGTCATGGAATTGGAATGATTGTTTTGATTAAGCGTGGTTGGGAGTGTATTATTTGTAGAATATAGAAGTGTAAGGCTCCTAGTTGAGGGAATGCTTGTTGAAAATGATTGCTTCATTTGCTAATTTATTTGTTATGCTCCTCTTGACCTCCATTTCTTAATACCACGTCTTCTTTGTATTGAGCATAGACACCATTTTTTGAAGCATCTTAAGTCTTTTATATTTACTTTCTGTTGAGTAATTCTATTTTTTTATTTTACAGTTATTTTTAGAAACTTTTATCACCACACGCTCTTGAAAATCTTCCCCTTTTATTATCAAATCTCAACTTTAAATTTTTGCATTAACTTTAAAAATTACTTTTGCACACCTGAAATAAATTTACTTTCAACGCAGGACTCAAATAGGTCACTTACTGGAGAAAAAAGTTATGTTCATCTAAAAAACCTGCAGAAGTCATTGAGACTGAGACAACGATATATGGTATCACAAGTTTCGCTCCTTTATCCTGTGAAGGTTGTAATTGGACGTGCTCCTGAGCAAGAACTTGAATCATTCACTAGCAGTATCAAATCAGGTAATAAATCTTATATTTGATTAGAGTTAGAAAAATTGTTAATGTATCATGTTGATGAATATATTTATTCGTCTACCGAACCACGAATAAGCCAATAACTTGCTTCAACTGTTGGACAGATGCATATATTTTTATTTAATTCGGTTGCAAGCTTTGTTGTGAGTCAAATATAGTAAAGAAGAAAGTCTGCTTATATTTTTCTGCACTCACTCTTTATTTTCTACCTCATGTAGAACAAAAGTAGATCATATGCCTAAATGACAGAAATTTATAAATCCACTATACGACTTGCCCAATTATTTGAATATGGAAACATAATTGTGACCGGTAACACAGCTATATCATTCACATATTTGTTTGTATCCCTTCAACATATGCCTCATTTCGTAGGATAGAGATGAGAAGTTTTGTTATGGAGTAGTTGCTGCAAAGTTACATTTATCTGGATCCATCATTTTAGCGTAAATGATGTTGAGGGTTGAAGTCATGTTATCTTTTCTCGTCATGTTATTTTCTATAAAATAGGAGGAAAGAACTTTGCATGTTGTATCATGGTCTGCATGATTGTGTGGACTAGGGTACCCAAAATTTATAAAATTGGTAGTTATTTTTTTATGTGCCAATGGCCATTAGTGGTAATAATATTATCAAGATAACAGTTTTCTGGTTGCACTAGTCTCATCTTATGTTGTACTGAAGAAAAAAAGGATACATATTTGTGACCATCTATGTACTTGTGTGGGCTTCGAGGTGTGTTCTTATTACATTAAAAATGTCTTATTTACTGGGTTTTTAATCCTTTGGTTGTCAGTTTGTTTATTTTGCTCAGCATTTAAAAGATTGCAATTTATAAGGCTTAAAATTAGGGAAATCCTCTGAGCCAATAATCCATCAAATTTATGCTCTGATAAGGTAAAGTAGAGGGGTTGGGTCTGTTTGGTAATTTGTACACTGTGGTTGCTAAATTTGCATAGTCAGTATACAAGCACCAATAATTGACTGGAAATTTCTGAGGGGCGCATAGGTTGTATCTCTAATAGTCATGTTATATGGATGACTCCCTTTGCTTAGTTAGGATCATTTTTCTATATAGCTTCTTGATTATCTCAGCTGTTGAATGTCAAGGCTTCAATGAATTATTCTCAGCATCTTTGCAATTGTTTGTAATCTCATTACCTCCTTACTTACTGATTTCAATTTGAATATTATATATGTGTATGCTCGAGTCATATCCAAGTTGATATAAGCAATGCGTGACTGCATTTATAATATGCTGACTCTGCTTTTTATAAAAAGATTCCTGCTGCAATTGATAGTTTAGGTTATTGCCATAATTATTACAGCTTTTAATTCCTTAATTGATTGGTTTATTTTGATTAATCTCTATTCTGTTGTGTTTCTTGTCACTACTTTCAGGTGTTCCATCTGGATCAAAACCTGTTGATCAAGGCTCTTTGACCATCTTGGGTCTGCATCTCACTGTGATCCCTTTTACAAAGATGAGTTTTTTCACTGATAAGAAGGAGCTTCAGAGTTCTTCGACTGCCCTGGGATATGTAGCACACGTGCGTTCTTCCTCTTCGCCTGGCATAATTTGATCAACTTATGTATCTTTTCAAGCGTAATCTGCTTTAGTTGCGATGAATTGTGATAAGACATCTAAAATATATGGGGAGTTATTATGCTTTGTCATATCTCTGGGATCAATCACTTTTGTCATCAACTTGGCAATTAGTTTAAACTTGTTTTGGATTTAAGTGACCTTTATTGGATATTGCATTCATTTAGGCATTAGAATATTGCCAGAGCACTAATTGCAATTTAATATCTCTTAATCATGATGACCTGTTGTTTATGCAGGCTGTCTCACTCATCGCTTCTTATTTACAAGTTCCTTTGCGTTATCCTTTACGGATAGGAGGTTCTCGATCATATATACGTGATTATGCACCTGCAATTGATTATTCAATGTCCAGTTCAGACTCTTATTCAGAAAGTTTGACAAGTTCGAAGCCGGTAGAATTCCCTCTCTTTATAGAAGGGCAAGACTTCACAAGAGCAGCTTATGCTATGTTCTTGCTAAATAAGGTGTGTAGCACTTCTTAATTTTTTAGTGTGTTAAACCATATTGAAACATATTCAAAATTTTTGGAGCATTATAAGACTGTCTGCTAATGATCTTACATGAATTTTCTGTTATACAAGATAGAGAGCTGGGCATTTCAATTTTTTCTTGTTAATTTTGTTCCTGACCTGATTTTTGTGTTTTTGCTCACGAGTGTTGATTCTTTTACTGATGTGTAGATCTAGATGGTGGTGTGAGCTCATTGCTCAGCTTCTGAAATACTCTGTACCTATCCTTCTGCGGATATTCTCACTTAAATTAAGCAGAAGATTTTTCTGGACTGGAAAGGATATATAAATTTATATCATTGTGGTCATTAATCCAATTGTAGAATTTGGAATTTAATAATTTGAGTGGCATTAGATTGTCTAGGATATTTTTTAAACTCGGAGTTATAATATAAAATCTTGGTATCCTAATGTATTATATGACAATTTGACAACAATAAGGTAATATGTCACGAATTGTCCATCATAACCATGATTCTCAAAAGGTCACACTCAAACTTTTCTTTGTATTATTTTAATTATCTTTTACTGTGTAGTTTGCTTTGCTTTGTTACTTCAGTAAACTTGCATCAAGGAACAGAAAGTTGAGTTGATATAGTGACAGTGAGGAGCTCTTGTTTTTTTATATTTACATTTAGGGGTTTTTAACAAAGCTTTTGATAAAAGTTTTAGCACATTTTGACAAAAGTTGATGAAATGTGTAATTGAAAAGTAGATAAAAGTTGTGGGTCCCATGAAATGTGTGGTTAAAATTGAATTTTTACCCATTGAAAAGTTGATAAAAACTTAGTGAAGAATGTGATTGAGCATGAGCCCATTTATGTGAAGGTCGCACTAAAAACCCCACATAAATCTTGTTCATTACCCTTTTTTACACCAATTATCTGTTGTATTACTGACAACAATCTAAACACAAAACAGGAGCAGCTGCAAAAGATTAGGCTGCATAACTGTTTTGGTAAAGGGGATCTTGCCTCCACATTTTCTTTTCTCCTCCTATCTCTAAAACTCATAGGAGTTGACTGAGAAGAGAGATGTAAAAGAATTAGTTAGGTGAAAACTAAGAAACTAATCTTGTCTGACGGCCTTTTGAACCTTAATATCCTCACTGGGGTTTATTGTGCAGTTGATGAAGTTGACTTTTCTCCTATGTATTGTGGTACAAAGTTTTGAGCAGTAGAAATGTTTAATGATTTTGGCCCTCCCCTGTGTCCGAGTTTTCTTTTATAATTTATATTCCTCTTGCCTACTTCCCCCTTGATAAACTTTGGATCAGTAGTTCACTCCCTATTTGAAAGAACCAACATTAAGGCATCTGCAATTTTGATATAGTTCACTGTAAGCCTCAGTATATCATTATATCATGCAGGGAATGCCAGTTACAAAAATAATTTGTTAAAATAATGATATTATTGACTTGTAATTCCATTTGATTGTGGAGAGGATCTCTGGAGTAGGTGCTGAATTTTATACATGCATTTATCTTTTTCAATCCACCAACATGATTTTTATTAGATACGAAACTGTATAACAAACCTGTTATAGACGGCATTGGATTTATTCATATCCAGTTTCGATTTCTGCACATAGTTTGCAATCAACTTCATCACAAATTACATGGCTATTTCTTTGCCGTGTTGATGACCTTTTCTGTTACTCAATGACATTTTTGTAGGATTTAGAGCAGCTCCTAAATTTTATTGGAGTCAAGAGCTTAGGACCACGCCATGTTCTAGCTAATTTGAAGGAGCTTTTGAGGACCATCCTTTCTTCAGAATATATAGAGATGTAAGTTTGAATTGCCAGAATTGATTGTTAGTTTCTGTAAATGGATTGATTGTATTCTTACAGAGGTGCCAATTTTTTAAGAAGCACCTTGGCATAAATCTTGGTCCATTTTTTGGATAATGCAAGTCATGGTTGATAAGAATTATCCAATTTTGGTTTTCTTTATCTGAGTTTACAATATGGGTGATGACCAGATGTAGGAAATTTGAGTTGGGGATTTATTATTATTATTATTATTATTATTATTATTATTATTATTATTATTATTATTATTTTAATTTTTGATTTACATTTATATTTGCCAAAAAACTCATCCAAGATAAGTATGAAATAACAAGTTTTCGAATTGTGGAGTTTATAGGCACTGTAAAAAAAATGACCAACTAAATTGATATTACTTCCCTAATGTCAAATAGTTATCAATCTGGTATATCTATTCTAGAAATGTCACACTTGAAAGAATATGTAAATGAATTGATATTACTTCCCTAACTAAAAGGCCGGATAATTGAAGCTGAAACTCGAGTACTTGATAGTATAATGAACAAAACTTCNATTACTTCCCTAACTAAAAGGCCGGATAATTGAAGCTGAAACTCGAGTACTTGATAGTATAATGAACAAAACTTCAATAAATTAATAATCTCGTTTATAAATAATAAAATTTTCTATCCCAATTTGAATCAGTGTAATAAATTAATAATCCAGCTAAATGTATGACATAAATTTTTTTTTTAAGATTCTTGAAGGCCAAACGAATATATAAAATAATAAATGCATAAGAATAAAAATTAATGAACTTTTCATTTGACAACATTTTTTACAATTCATCTCCTTTTCAAAATATGCATGTAGAGTTTTTTACTTTTTCTTTACATCCAAACCAAACTCAAGTTCATCCCTAATTTTTTATAGGGTTATGTTACATGTACCGAATTTTTATATCGAATCTTTTACACCCCACTCACATTAGGAGGTAGGGACCACAAGTCGAAATTTTTAAATACACATGGGGTCCGCGCGCATTGTGAGAGGGGGGACACCATTCGGTACCCCCCATTCGGTACAAGAAAATTAATTCTTTTTTATAATGCACATACTACATTTGACATATTTCAAAGTTACAATTGCTTTAAATGCCTCTTTTAAAGAAACATAGATTATGCTAAATGTACATAATCTTTTACACAATCCTTTANCGCGCATTGTGAGAGGGGGGACACCATTCGGTACCCCCCATTCGGTACAAGAAGATTAATTCTTTTTTATAATGCACATACTACATTTGACATATTTCAGAGTTACAATTGCTTTAAATGCCTCTTTTAAAGAAACATGGATTATGCTAAATGTACATAATGCTTTACACAATCCTTTACACCTCTCTCACATGGGAGGGGGACCCACACACAATAAAATATTCGTGGACCCCCTCCATGTGAGGGGTGTAAAGGATTGTGTAAACCATGGAGTGTACATGTAGCACAATCCAAGAAACATTCGGTAAAACACAATTATCTTTTGGATCATTATTATCATTAAAGTACTCCTTGAATAATATTTTCATCAACAGTGGATTCTATCACTACGTTATTTTCACTAATGCCCTGTTTGATTACCCTTGTTTTCCTAAGAAATTAGAAAACTTTTCCATTTTCCACTTTTTTTAATGTTCGATTGCATAATTTTTCCTTGGATTTCATTTTCCCACCCACCCCCTCACGCGCCCATTTTCCAGGAATTCCTTGAATTTGTTTTCTTCTAATTTTGGTGGTTTTTTGTTTTCCTGCTTTTTTATTTTTACTTTTTTTTTTTGTCAATTGGAAAAAATGTATCATTTTTATTGACAATTTTCATGCAAAAAATAAATAAATAAATAAACGAATGGTATTCGATTTGATAAAATCTTTTTTTAATTTTAATTTTTTTTTTGGCAATTGGAACAAATTCTAGACCAATGGTAAAATAAATTATCACTTTTATTGACAAGTTTCATGAAAAATAAAGTCAAACGGACACCAAACTTTCGACATTTTTCAGGTGAAAAACTATACCAATCAAACACAATTAATTACAATTTCCAGTAAAACAATTTTTAAGCAATTCAATTCCCTGAAATTTATTTTCTTTCCACCAATTTTTCACATTTACAATCACACGGACCCTAAGATATTAAACTTTGAAACCAATACACTTCCTTACATTAATATCTCATGTCTAATGTTTGTACTTGCGCACCTTTTGTGTACTTATAGATTAAATTGTGAATTTCCCCACATTCAATACATTTTTTATTTTTATTTTTTTTGAATCTCCTACATGTATTATGGTAAAATATAATACAAGTTATAAAAATATAAAATAATTTATAAATAATAAGTATTCATTTATCGATAAAATAATAAATTATTCATTTATCGATAAATTAATAGCCCATCTAAAATAATTTTTTTTTCTCGATTCCAACATTATTATTATTTTATAAATGTTTTACTGTATATTTTCTTAAAGAGGCTTCATACAATCCCAAAGAGGGAAGTGAAAAATTGCTTTGCTTCTGGTCAAATTCGGATTAAACAAATTCGGATTAAACGAAAATGCCAAGCACCCATCTCAAAATGTACATGCTCCTCGGAACATTTCGCCAATTAGCACATTGTAAAAGTTGAGCTCAAGCAGGTAATTCGAGCTTGACGTTCTTCTTCCAACTGCAACAGTGAAATGAAAGGGTAAAGCAATTTAAAGACGAAACATGAGCTTGAGTTTGAGTATATTTATGGCTGAACCCTTAAAAATTTTACCTTTGGAAGTAATAATAAAAGAAATCAGCATAAAGCAGCGTCTGAACAAGCCCAGAAATCCAAGCTGCAGTAGCAGAACCAGTAAATAGGAATTTGTTAAAGAAGGAGAACATCAGCTATTTATACACGAAGGCCTACAGCAACACGAAAGAGAGTCGAGAGGCATACTTATCCAGTGGATATAGTGTGGCTCATTGAAGTAACGATAAATCCAGTTTAAAATGTATAATGCCCGGTATGCTCTGCATTAAAAGAAGACGAGATAGAGTTGTCAAAAAAGGTCGTGAATTATACTGCTCTAGTCTTCAATAAAATGTAAACTCATGCAGCGATGTCTATACTCCACATTGGGACAGCTTGAATAATTTTAGTTTCAAAAGTAGAGATTAATAGACAAAACAAAGTCGTAAATGATGCTCATAACCAATATCTAGACAAGCTAAAGAATGTTAATATGAAGATACCGAGTTTGTCAATTCACCAACCGTGAAGATAATTTGAGAATAGCATCAAAGTTGAGCAAAGAAATCAAAAGGTTGAAGGAAAGGATGGGGGCATGCGTATACTCATACATGCACGGGGAGGGAGGAGATCAAAATGTTCAATGAAATTGCAGCAATTTATCAACTACAATGGATCCAAAATGCACAAGAATGGCTTGCTCCAGAAAGTAACACACCCAGCAGAGTCCTATTTGTCCACAGTCCACTTAAAATTTCACCCTTACAAGTTAGATCAAATCACCTGAACCAGCAACTATATGAATAAGCAGCAAAATAAGTTGACTTCATATGGCCAATCTTATACAATTCCCCAGAACAGATCAAAGGCGCCAATTCCCTCCTGGTATGTTATCTAACTCATCCATGGATTATACATTGAGTTGATAGCATGTGAAAAGTGTCTAACTTGGAAAACCAACAACTGTCCATGATCTCCACCTCCGACGAAACTTTCATTGTTATGATTCTCCATTTCTATCTTGTATAGAAAATAACTTCTATGAACATTCATAAGATGTTCATCACTGGAAGTATATTTCATATATTCACCTACATCTTTTCCATGCACGTGCTACTGATTCCGACAATTCAGCCTCCTATCATATTATGCCTTTCATTTTGACACTGCTGATCATATTTTGTTCTCAACAACATTTTTGCATAGAAAGCACCGCATAATAGTCGACCTAATTATTAGCTAGTCGTACCTCAGGGTCATTTATTAATCATACCTATTACAGTCAGCAACTGGAATCTTTAAATTCACTTGAATAAATTCAGACTCAATGATTTAACAATTATTCCAATGATGATAGAATATGGCATCCACTGTGAACGACAATGTTGGCAAGAGCAGCCAAGATATGGGCCAAGGAAAAATGGCAGAGAGAATTCAATTATTTATGTGCACGATGCTAACTTACTATCTTTTATGCCATATGTTATCATATCCCACAAACAAGCACGTCACAGGCACAGGCACAAGTCTAGGCAAAAAACTACAATAATCTTAACAAGAGCAAATCCAGTTCATAAAAGCTCAGAATGCAACTTGACAATGAAGCTCAATCCCACCTGAAACCTCAAAATTATGCAACAAAGACTTCGAATGGTGACAAGTTAGAATGTGGGAACAATCAATTACCCTAGAAGAAAAACATATTGCCCAGTCAAGTTGTCAATATTTCTTGTTCTCTGCAGCAAGACCAGCTGAGGAAGGATGGCAACGGCTTCCAAGAACAAGGAAAATGTCCACATTACCTGGTCGATCATATAAAGCAGTAGGACTAACATAAGGTACAAAGGTTTGAAAAAAATTACAAGATTCACACAATATGTCAAAGAAACAATCACACTTTCATTACTGAAAAGGGGGAATAATACCTCTTTGAAGGTGAACTTCTCATGTACGAGTAGAGCTAAGAGTAAACATGGCAGCGTGAGGAAATAATGGCGAAAAGTGTCCTGGTCTTTGTCATAGGATCTTCGGACGATCTTGTGATGCCTTATATACCAAACAATTGAGAAAGAGCTCCCCAAGAAAATTAATTTCATTAGAGTATTATAAAGTGAGATATAGTCTGTAAATAAATCCAAGTAACGAGTAGCGAAGACAATAGCATAAAGCTTTTGAGTCTTCAGCGAAATGCCTACAAATAAGACAATAGTATCACATGAAACATAATAAGTGAGTCGGAAAAAGATATGATGAAGCTTTCATTCACATGTAGATACTTCCTTGTGTAGCTTCCGTGTTAAATTTTCGTACACAAAAATACAAATCAAATGAAAGGGAAAGAAAGCAAAACTGATTATACGTAAACCTAAAGATCAATGAGGCATCATATACCATGGACGAGTAACATATTAATAACAAAATAGGTGCCTATGGTTTATATTATATCATTTAGAAAACTGGCTTGATAATTCAACGTTAGTTGTCAAGATTCAAGACTGAACTGTAGAGTGAGTAGTGAAAGCAAGGAGAGTTTGACAAAAAAAAATAAAAAAATAATAATAATAATAATAAAACAGAACAATTAATGGTACCAAAACCGACTACAAGTGGATCGCATTTGAAGGTCCCGTAGAGAAAACATAACGCGGGGTCTTCAACTGGATCCTTTCAGCTTTTAAATGTCCAAAAACTAACAGCCACCTAGAACTTAACCTACAAATAATAATCAAAGCTTTGCATGTCCCCTGAGTCTTCAAAATACTAAAAAACTGTTATGAAGCTTGCAAAATACAAACAAACGCTAAACATTATGTTTTCCAGCCCCTGATAAATTCACTCATAGCATTTAGATAGTGCTTTCTAATACTATTCCTTTGAAAAATTTTGACTCAACATCCTCATTATAATCCAACTTCCATTTGTAGTACCAAATTGTTACTGTAAAAAGTTCTACATCATTTCTGTAAAAAATGATAATCATAAATAACTTTCTAGGTCCTCATGCATTAACTATTTCAATATTCTCGTACAAATTGGATGGCTAGACCACCAACTTTTAATCTTAAATCCAATGTATTATAGCATTTGAGATAAACTTATTGACATAAAACCAAGCTTAGTTTTGAGCTAGAGCAAGCCAACAAAAATTTCTCCAAAACCCAGTTTCCAACCTTAAAATATACCTTAAAACCATAAAAAACACCTTATAATGGTACAAAAAACTGTTCAGCAAACATATATATTTTCAAGATTCATCATTTTACAAATGCCAAAAAAATAAGGAAAGAAAAAATTAAAAAAATATATGTTGGATAGATAGAATATTGAAATGGTTGTTTAGATAGAAATATTTAAGTTTAATTCGCATGAGCGAAATTAAGCTCTAGAAATGAAAAGAAAGAAAGTAAGAAAAAGAAAAGAAAGTGAAGTGAAGTGAAGAACAAAATCCGAGGCAAGTGATAAACAATTTCTCCTTAAGACAAAATCGCCCCGCAACAATGCTAACGATTTACGGCATGTCTCCCAAGATACAAGAATACAACTTGTAATAGAAGCACTTCAAATCACAAACAATAGCGAACTTTGAACGAAAATTTTCTCCCTACAAGAAAATGTTTTTGGAATAATTTTTAGAGAATATTTTGCAAGAGTTTTTTACGTAATACCCCAAACTCAACAACCTTCACGAAGGGAAGCTTCCGCCGCTGTTGCTAGGCTATCGCTAGCCTTTCGCTCGAGCGACGGCGACACCAATTCAACAGAACCTCTCTCGCTCGCCTGTCGAGCGATAAGCGAGCTATGGAGTTAGGCATTTATTCCGGCCAGTATTTTCCTCTTTTCTATCCAACTTTAGACCTCAATTTTTCATTCATCTGGAATTGATTTTGAGATTCCAAATATACAACGACGATCAACTCAACGAGCAGAACAAATTAGTCTATTTATATTTATAATTTGACTATCGGATCAAGTCCGAATATTTGGCCGAAATTGCCGCAAAATCATTTTTTAAGTTATATATTTTAACTAAATTTTTCATTCCCTAACCCAAATTCCCAACAATATCTCCATCAGTATAAAGAAACATATTTTTCTCTATCTTTAAGACATTACGAAGGGTGTTGAAATAAATGAATACATTAAAGGGATGTAAAAACGCATACCAGCACAAGATTTGATGGTGTGAATCTTGAGAAGCAAAACTAGTACACTTGCCAAATGGGTCATATCCCCTGCTAATCTAAATATATTCATCTTTTCCTCCTTGTTCTTCTGTGTATATCAATCGGAAAAATTTGTAGCTTTTTCTTCTTTTTTTTTTTTTTTTTGCTTATTATTATTATTATTATTATTTTTTTTTTCTTTGCAATTGAGAAAAATTCTAGACGCAATGGTAAAAAATTTTATCAATTTTATTGACAATTTTCATGCAAAACAAAACCAAACGAACGGTATTCGGTATGATAATTTTTTTTTAATTTTTATTTTTTTTGGCAATTAGAACAAATTTTAAACCCAATGGTAGAAAAATTTATCACTTTAATGGACAAATTTCATAAAAAATGAAGTCAAACGGACACCAAAATTTTTACATTTTTCAAGTGGAAATTTATATCAATCAAGCACAATTAATTACAATTCACAGTAAAACAATTTCTAGACAAGTATTTTCCATCATTGCAATCAAACGGACCATAAGATTTATAATTTGAAGTAATGGACTCTCTACCTAATTTTGAATTTTAATACCGGTATGCGCATTATTGGGACCGTTGTCTTGATTCTACATCCAACAACACAAGGCTCCAAATAATAGTAGCTTGTCACTCTAAAGTTTTCTTTAGAATCTTCAACATTAGTCATCATACTCTAATTTTGTTTCATTTCACATTGACGATTATTCATTATGATACCATATTACATATATCGTATTAAATAAAATTAGACATTCAATACTATCTACGCTGTTGTACCAATCATATTATATATTTTTAAGCCAATAACAGTTGGAAGCAAAAGGACAGAATATTGAGATTTGAATGAAAGAAAGCATAAAAATTATGGACCTCTCTCCTGTGGAAAAAGTGGATGACTTTTTCAACATTGCTCTTCATTTTTCAATTGTGTTAGGTAGAAACAATAGAAGCTTCCACGAGATATTTTTTATCCAAAAATTATTAAGCCCTTCTTTCGTCTCGTTATTTTCAAAATATATATATTTCTCTCTTATTTTTAATCACAAATTCCTCAATAAAATAATATTACTCGCAAATTCAAAAAATATTTCTTATTACATTACCCATCAATGTGTTTTTTGGCAAATAAAAAAAAAAGGGGGGGCTCAAACATGCTCCAAGTCTAATTCTTTAAAATTTATTTTTAACTACACATTCTCTCAATAAATTAATTTTATATGTGAACTTGAAACTTTTTTATATTTTTTAATTACGCATTCTTCAACAAATTACTTTTTCACATAATTTTATTATGCCCATGTTTGTCTACCATTATTAAGGGAAAATAAGTTTTTGAATAATAAATTTTTGAAAGATGTGTAGTTAAAAAATTAAAAAAAAAATTGAATTTACGTACAAAATATTTCATTGTTAGAATGTGTAGTTGAAAATAAATGAAAAATAAAATAAAATAATGGTAAACAAACATGGGTCATAACAAAAATCTACATTAAAAAAAAAAATCTACATTAAAATTGAATTAGAGCTCATAATGAAGTATTGCTTTTCTCTCTCTCTCTACGTCACATCAACGGGTTAATTATTGTTCTCCTCTATTTTTGGCTGAATGTATATCTCAAGAGTCCAACTCCCACAACGTCAAATGCAGTGATGCAGATCACAAGGACCCCTCGTTGTAGGCCCATTTATACAATTTGTCACCCTAATGACTTTCACTGTGTGTGTGTGTGTGAGAGAGAGAGAGAGAGTTTTTTACTAATTTCATAGAGTACTAGTCAAAACTCAAAAGTTGTTCTTGCGATTGTATGGTACACTTGGCGCATTTGGAATGGGCAAAAATGTGTTGCTTATTAGTGTGAGAGAGAGAGAGAATTTTTTACTAATTTCATAGAGTACTAGTCAAAAGTTGTTCTTGCCATTGTATGGTACACTTGGCGCATTTGGAATGGACAAAAATGTGTTGCTTATTAGTGTGTGTGTGTGTGTGAGAGAGAGAGAGAGAGTTTTTTTTACTAATTTCATTTAGGCTGAGTTTGATTCCCTCCCTTTTTCATGGAGGTTTTTCTTGACACTTTTTTCTTTTGCGCCCGCAACAATCATGATTTTTCTTTTGAAATTAAAATCAAAGAAATTTCTGTTTTTGTTAAAATCATTTTTAATATGGTAGGCCCCACACGGGCCGCTAGCCTCAACATCTAAGTTCGACATTGCACAATGTACAAACGAATCGATTAATGGATACTTCGTGACATGCTTGGATTGTGCTTACATATATCGAGTTGTTCAAACCACGAAGTCTAATTTAGTACGTTTGACACTAACATTCCAATTTCTTCCTTAAATTTTAATGATGAACAATAACATTCAATCGGGTACAAGGTAAACAAAAGAAAAATATGCATTTAGAAGAATCATTGTTACATGTATAAATAGATGTTTCATAAACACACACAAAAAGAGAGTTTGATTCAAGTAAAAAAAATCTGGATTGTATAATATCTATTTTATTTAATTAAATTACATTCTGGTTCATGATAGGAATTCAAAAAGGTTGCTAACGTTCACAAGTTATGAACATTTAAAAGTTTAATTTGTTTCAATTCTACATCAAGTTTGAATTAATATTCTATCCAACTATTATTAAATTAAGTCAAATCTCTTGATGGCATAGTTATGAATTGAAAGACAATTAGAGAAACTCAGTGTCACACCCAGTCACGCTACCAACCCCAATATCTTTGGGTCATAGTTGGCAGCCGCTCAACGTAAATGCTCCGTTTCGACGGCGGGTCCCACAAATGTCCAGCTCAAACTCAACGTTCACACCACTATGGGCCCCACCTCATTTTATTACGAAAAATTTCTTTTAAGCCCCCTATTCTATACCTATTGCCATTGGAAAATTTCATCGTCCATCCCTACATGTTGTTCGAGTTGCAAGTTGATCGTCGTCCTAAAAGAAACAAGTTGATACCCAATCTTTGAATATAATTGCACAATCAGTCTCAATAAAGAGAGCTGTTCAAAACTTCACTATATTATCATGTGACCAACCTAACTTGATGAATTTTATAAAGACCAGAACAATAGCACCAATAAGGTGAGGTTGGGATTTTCCATTTACCATACTACTTTATCATTTTCATAGGGAATGAGAAGACTAGAGATCGAATAAAAAAAAAAAAAAACTGTCCATTGAGCTTTTAAGAGTATTATAAAAGTTTATCGTGACTTGATTGATTGTATACAAAAAGAGTCATGGGTTAATCAATAGAATTAGAATTTATCGATTGAAGACCAAAAGCCGCCTTAAAAGAACTTTGGACTGTAAACAATAGAATTAGAGCCTGTTTGGTAACGATTAAAATTCAATTAAAATTGAAAATATAGTCGTTATTGGGCCTCACTCATCTAATAAAAGTCAACAATAACGACTAGATTTTCAATTTTAATCTCTACCAAACGGGCTCTTAGAATTTCTGGATAGTAGACCAAATGCCGCTTTAAAAGAACTTTGACTGTAAATGTCATTACGGACTGATTGCATAAATATATTCAAAGGTTACAGATCAAATTGAATCTTTCTATTGGTTGGGGAAAATTGTGCAACTTAGACAATAGACTTAGGACCAATGGTAAAAATTTTCCCATTACCATTTACTGCAACTATATTAATATAAATATTATTTTTCTCCCCCCTACATTTTTTTTTGAATTATGCTCCTTGTACACTCCTTGTGTACATGGAGCTTGACACTCCTTTGCAAATTCAAAGATGGGGTGGCGGGAAAGTGTGTTGTGGTATGCTCCTTGTACACTCCTTGTGTACATGGAGTTTGACACTCTTTTGCAAATTCAAAAATGGAGTGGCGGGAAAGTGTGTTGTATTTTCAAACTGGCCAATCGCGCTGCAACATGTGGCACAATGTCAAACTTGATGTCAAAAACAATGTACTTGTAGCATGATTGTTTTTATTTATTTATTTAAAATGATTAACTGACTTGAAGCCGTTGATCTGGTTCAAGAAACAAATTATGTGTCTAGTTAAAGAAGGAATTGAGTTACATCCGATCATTAAGAAAACATTTTATTCAAAACCACGGACACGGAGTCAATTCACGCATTTAAATTCCGGAAGCACTCGTGTAATGTTCCTCTCATTCTGGTCCACAAAAACCAAGTTGGTACAACTCTCATCTTCCTCAACTACTAGCAAGCCAAAAGTTTCATGGACTTGTACCCTATCCATTATTTCAGACTCACATGCAAAGCAAATAGACATTATTGCATTAATTGCCCCTACCAAACATTCACACAAGTTAACGGGGAAAGAATTAAATGGTGTACTTATGATTTTCTATATTCAAATTATTTCCCGAAAGTTCTCGAGGCTTTTTATGCTTACACTTGTCTATCTCATAAATTTTGTAAAGTGACACGAATCTTCTACTTAAAACACAAGGAAGAGAAGAGAAGACACGAAATATAGACTGTTCAAGTCAACAAATGTACGATTTAAAATAAACAAGAAAGCAGGCTATTAATTAGCCATATTGACAAAATGGTTTGATATTTCCTGCAGAATTCTGATATCATTTATTATTGTTGCAACTTGCAATTATTGTTGAACCAAGATACTTAAAAAAAATCTATATTATTTATTATTAACTAAAATTGAAAATAAAAGCTATTAAATCTTTAGGCCTAGGTCCGACACAGTTGAGCCGAGGCTCCCATGTCAAACCATGTTGTTGTTGTTATTATTATTATTTTTGAATAAGCACATTCGAATATTTTACAACTCTAATTTCGCACATATATATGGCTTATCCTAAAAGAAAAGTGAAGTAAACGCATTGTTAAAGTTACATTTTATCCCTTTCTTCTAAAAACAATTCTTACTTTATTACCAATATAAATATTTAATTTTAATGCATATATAAAAAAAAACTAAGAAAATCAAATCTTCTAAAATAATTCTTCTTATTAATTTACTTTAATATTGATCAAGCTTTTTGTCTTTTTGAAACCCAAATATTTTGTCTTTTTCCTTCTTTTGTTAGTTTGTATAGAGGTAGAGTGGGGGTGTTATATATTCTTAGAGCGTAAGATAGCAAAAGAATGGCTGGTGAAGAAAGCTAACAAGTTGGTGAGATATGATGAAAGGGGCTGGACCACATATCCCCATTTTAGGTTGGAGAATGCTGTTTGAACATGGTCACGTAGGCCCTATTTATCGCGAATACATTAGGGATGACATTCTCGTGGGGCCAAGGCCGAGGTTGGGATGACTATCCAATTGTCGAAAATTTTTTAGATGCCGACGAGAATTAAAATATTCCAGTTTGTCATTCTACTTTTTATTTCTTAAAAAAAATTAAAATTAGTATAAAATGAAAAATAAAAGTCGGACCAAATTCGAAACGTGGATATGTCTAGATTGTCCAACGTAACGTTTTCCCATTCTTATGATTAGTTAAGTTATATGTACATTCTTCTTGACATTTTTTTCTGTGTCAAAATCTAACCAAATGATGTGATGGGGTGTTATAGAAATCAATGGCCATGATGAATGTTATGTGAAAGAGTGTCAACTTAATGTAAATGAGAATGTACATTTAGCATGATTGTTCATAGATATCGATAGTAGTCATACGTGACGATGTACACATGACAGTTAATTATTTGATGTACGAAGCAATGAAAAACTATCATATTGATACATCAAATAATAAAATTTGTGTCAGATAGTTTTCACTATAAATAACATTACTCTTGTTCTTATGATAGATATGTTCACATCTCACACCCAAGGATTGGCCGTGGTCTACTTCCTTGTGAAGATGATTTATTAGCCAATTATTTTTCTAAATCCTAACAACTTTATGTCCCTTTTATTTACCAATTTCGTTTTTCATGCCGACATGCCCTATTCTTATTATTTTCTAGGGGTTAATTTTGTTAGAACTTGGGTGTGTCCTGAATTCCTTTATTGAAGTGTTTGAAATATTGAAGAATTCTAATTGAAGTGCACGTCATGAAAAAGTCAAATTTGGAATGTTATTGGAGTTCTATATCAAGTTGAAATTCTATTTTGGATGCCCATTGAGAGTTGAAAATTGGTATTGGACTTGAAGAAAAGTTCGGAATGGAGAAAAACACTTTGGAACACTTTTTGAAGAAATTTGCCTGAAACTGGGTGCCTAGGCGCCCTTATTCTGTTTTTGAAACAGCGGGCTTGCGCTCAGACGCCAGGGGTATAGTGCCTAGGTGCCACCTGTAACAATCGGGATTTTCGCTGTTTTCTCTTCTATTTCGTTTTGAACTCGATTTTTTTGGCATTCTACTTCATCAACAACTCTACCATTGGAGTTTGGACGTCCCCTACATGATCCCTATAAATATTAGGCTATTCTATACAATTTTATAAGTGTGAGAAAATAGAATGCTAGAATTATAGGATCCATTGTAATTTTCTCTCTTTTCCATTATTTTCGAGTTAATAAAATCTCTTAATTCTTCTGCGATATTTTTTGTCTTTATTAGTCTTTTACTTGATCAAATATTTCATTATTTGCCATATAACTTCAACAATTCATTCCGGTAATTGGATTCATCAAGTGGTATTCAAACAATACATAATTATTGTATTTTCAACATTGCTAACAACGATCCGGACATATTAATATTTCTTCTAACAAGAGATATTTTGATTGTTTCATAACAAGTAGTATCAGAGCGATTCTAGTGTCCTGTTTGTTTCATAACAAATTTCGCCAAAGTCACTGAAGTTTTTAATAATTAAACTAATGATCGATCATTAAAGTTATTTTTTTTATGATAGTCACTCACATTTTTAATTGTTACACTTATAATCACTTGATTAAAAAATTTAATGTTAAATACTACTTAGTATTGTTAAGTACCAAAGTATCACCGAACTTCATTACTTATTACATAGAGTAAGCAAAATTTGGGAGTTGAAAATTGAAAATTAAACAAGTTCGGATGAGAAAATATAATGCGATTTTAATTTTTGGGCTTAAATCGTAGAATAAAGTCACGCTTTTTTAATAATAATTTTTTATGCATGCGTATGGGAAATCAAATTCAAGTCCAATAAATAACGAAAACTTACATATATAAAATATCCAATGGTAATACTTTCGCTTTCGTCTAGTTTATAACTACATTTTAAAGCCTCATATTCTCGTTATCTTACAACGTGGGCCTTGTAAATTATAGCATGATAGATACAAATGCTTTCGTTTTTTTAATAATAAAATAGTGTATTGGATATTTTTACTAGTTTTTGGTCTTAGAGCACATTGAAAATTGTCATAGTTAGGTGAACTACATGTAATAATCTGATGATGTGTTCAGTAAGTGTTTCCTTTCGTTATCTTGTAAGGTTGTTTTCTTAAATATCTTCCACTTAAAACTCCCTACAATTTTAAATTGTAAAAAACTCTTTAAACATTGTTATGATTCATTTTGGTACCTTGAAATTGTAATGAGTTGTCAAAATTCTAATGGGAGGAAACCTTGAACTTTAAGTCCCATGTCTCAAAATTGGTGTTCAAAAAGCGTGTCTAGACGACGTTTAGACTCGAGACACTGACAAAATATTTTGTTTTGGTAGTAAGCGCGAATTAAGCTGTCAATGTTGCACATCTAGAAACGTTTTATTAATTTTTTATTTTTCCCCTTTTGTCTAGGCGGGCTTTGTTAATTTTATTTTTTAATTTTTCCCCCTTTTAAAAAAATATTTTATTTGACTTTAATTTGTTAATTTTTCCCCTTTTTTTTAAAGGCTTTTATATGACTTTAGTTTCAAAATTTTAAATGATTTTATTTGCACAAAAGTAAAAAATGACATTATTCGATAAAAAAAATAGATAATATTTAAGCTAAGATGCTATTTTTATTATGTAATTATTATTTTGAGGCTTATCGTATTGTTGGAAATTTTGAAAATATATATAAAGTTCTTATAAATCTGTTAAATAGAACTTGTTTAATTGAAAGTTGAAATTATAAAAAATAGTCCAATTTTTACATTCTAAAAACTTGAAAATTATAGATTTGACTAATTATAGAAATTATAAAGTAATTATAGTATTTTATAATTTGAGACGTGTTGTATATATTATTTTCATTATTAAATAATTTTTAGAATGATTAAATATATAAAATAATAATAAAAATAATTAACTTTTTATACGTCTATGTCTCGTCCAGACTCACCTAACTCGAAGTTTGACCTCTACACTTAACCACGCTTTATGATTTTTAAAACAATTCTAAAATTCTTAATTAAATCCTTAATATTGTAAATACAACAGGATTCTCTAAGCTCTTGAAATTAATTTAAAATGAGTCACTCTGATGAGACATTTCTCTATTTGAATTTTCTCGAAGAATGTAATATGAGGAGAACCAAATTTCAACATCAATTACGAACGCATTAATTGCTCCTACAGGAAGATAGAGGCACTCTTACCTAGGTTGTCAATGAATTGGATTTTGATTCGAATCCAATGAAATTAATGAAAAGTGAATTTAGGATCTCAGTTCGATGGTATTTTTATTGACAAATTAAAATAAAACTTTGACAAAAAGTAGAGAACACCAAGATTTTTCGTCTTAAGATCCGAATGTTCAGTCAAAAAAGCTTATTCACCACGTTGAGCATCCACAATATCGTGATTAATACTCTAAATTCACTAGTACAATCAAAGCGCACACGATTAATTGCCACTACTCAAGGTATCAACTAGAAAAAAGCCCTCATAATACAATTTATCCTCGATCCCTCTTCTTTCACAACTACACCAAGTAACCAGAGGTTACGGCTCATCAAGAACAAATAAAGAATCCTTACAACACTCTATTTTACAATCTCAGCATTTAACATCATTTAACCAAAATCGCATAACCAAAACACGAGTATGCACAGTGATGAAGCAGCCGGGTCAGGCTTCCAATTTTATTCAATCATTGGGCCTAGTAGAACCCAAGTGTGAAAGCCCCAAAAAGGGGTTAAGCACATCATATAACCATTGCTTGACCATACTTGATCAAAAAAGGGGTGGGTTAAGCCCAAAAAAGATGGACTATGAAGATCCACCATGCTTGATCAAAATCAGGTATTTGAGAGTAGAATTTCTATTATTCTAAATGTTATCATCATAACCATTGCTTGAAATATTAACTGGATTTTTTGCCCCTTGGCGCTTGTAGAACCAATTAGATCGTTTCAAAGATAGACATTTTTATTTTGTATCTATGCATTTCCAGTTGCGCTTTAATTACAAAATTATTTAGATAATTAATTATGTGAGCAATTGTGAACCTTAGAAACAGAAACGAATAAAAAATGGGTTCGGGTTTTATGTACTGTATATACTGGTTACTTGATATAGACATTCGGTGCTTACTAGGTAATATTTCGTCCTAATAAGACATTGTGTACATTGGTTGATGATATGAGAGGGATTAAGCCTTAATTTCGCACTAATTTACAATGATTTACCTCATCGCGTGAGATAAATTCACTCATCTCATACAAAATCGGCTCTTAAAATATCCTATGATTCATTTCTAAACATCCTAACTTTCCTTTTCGATCTGAGTCAAGTGCCAAGTCTCCTACTCTAACGTTGACGGAAGAAACAAGAGACAAATTGATATAATCTTCCATTGTTAACTTAGCAACAAAGCAGTTAATGTTTCGCGCTGCGTTACTATTTTACTTTTCACGAAATCGTGTTTGATTGAGAGTTTCACTTGTCTTCTTCCCCTTCTTCCGTTGATGTTGCGAATAAAAAAAGGTTTTGAGATGTAACTGATCATCATAATTTACATGAGTAATAAAAACGCAACAATCATAATAATTCTACCAGGAAATTTTCTATAATGTTTACTAATTATTGATTAGTTGTAGTAATTCAAGTAATTATCTCTTTTTCTCTCTTTAGCTTTGACTTTGTTGTGGCATCATTAGTTTGTCATAATTAGACGTAAAAGTAATAAATAAGAAAATATATTCCTCAAATTCAGATTAAAATATATTCTCTGCCCACACGTTTTATTGATGTTCTTACATGGTTTGTGTGCCTCGATCAAGTTTGGTACTATAATTATGATTCATTTTTTGTATTGTTTAATATTATAGTATTTTTATCCAAACTAGCACTCCAATGTGAAATGGATAATCACGTACAAGAGAAAAAAAGGTTAAATTGGACACAAGTTGGAGGATTAAGATTATCACAATTGCCATCAGAACAGATCCTAGAAAAAAGGTGATTGACCAGTGAAAAGAAAGAAAGCATCACTAAGTGGGTGAGTTATTAAATTATTAAACTAAAGTAATTAAGATGCCAAAACAACATTTGATTAATTTATTATTTGGCTCTGTCCTTAATCACATCAAATCCCATCTCGGTTGGATCCGTAGCTTGCACTTCATAGTGGATCCCATCTAATGCCCTCCTTAGTCCATCTTTCGACGTTGCGTAAAGCATTTTGGCTCTAATTCTTGATGCCGATGGTGCCCTATAATATACCATATAATTAATTCAACGTCCTCAACTAAGATCTAAGCAAAATTAAGAATTTAACAGGGTGGAGTGGGGTGGAGAGAACGGACCATGCAATGAAGAAGATCTTGCTTTTGCGGCAATTATCGACTGTAACAAAGTCGAAATCAAACACAGCATATCGGCAATCATCCTCCGGGAGGGATGCAGCTAAATCATCGTAACCTTCACCGGCAGCACCAACTTTGTCCACCGTCACCAGCTTCGATCCCTCGTCAATCTTGAACACGATGTACCTATGAACCTTCTTCCACTTCATCTCCATGAATGAGTTCTTGCATTCCTCCGTCACCCACATGCCGGTCGTAGCCTACACAACAAAACCATGATATATAAAGAAATCAGCTTACATATGCGCGTGTTTGTGTAGAAATTGAGTGAGTGTGTTTGTGAATATACCATCTTGAAAGCCATAGCCATGGTGGTTGCAAATTAGGATGGTGGTCAACTTCTTTGCCAAGAATAGTGATCAGGGTGGGGAAATATTATGATTGCGTTGAGACTTGATGCTATGATGCTGATGCAGAAGCAGATCAAGTTATATATATAAGATTTGGTTATTGAAATGCCACTGAAACTGCAAAATATTACAACTTTGTCCACATTAATACAAATCTATGTATATCGAATTATTTAATATTCAATGATACGCTAATACTGTCTAATTTAACGTATTAAACATGTCTAGAGCCGTAAAGCACATGGCAGCCATTCCCAGATCCAATGGATAGATACAACTTGGTATTTTGACTGTAAAAGAATGTTGTGCACTCATATGTATGGCCACTCAGAACTTTAGCAAATAAAATAATAGTGGCACAATTCTATGCTGCAACTGGCAATAGTAATTGATTGCATTTGGGATTCTTGTTGCCTAATTCTTCAACGCTGATTTCATAATTTCAAGTCTCCAGCTTCAAAAATTCAGCTTGCTTTAAAGTTTCTTGAATTTCTATTTTACTGTAAATTGTTATTTTGACAGTTGCATGTTCTAATCTAGTAATTGATCCCTAAAAAATTTCTTATGGTCGGCCCCTATACCTTGATGGCTTATTTGGTAACGTAAAATGTATAACTATTATAATCAATTTTTTACGATTGCCTAAAGATGTATGATTTACAAATTTCGTGGCATTAACAAGAACTCAAAATAAGTGTAAACTAGGAGAATTCAATGTACAAATTTAGTCTTGCATTGGGATGCAGATACAGTGGTCCTATCTCTCTCTTGAATTTCCTCAATAGTCTTGGCGTATAAGCAAAGGGGAAGTAATGGTTCATCCACTCGATGCTTTATGCAAATCACTTTTTAACATTTCAAATCCCAAACTAATTTGAGTTTTCCCAGAAAATTGCCTAAGGAATGTAGGTACAGAGAATTATCTTAATGTTTATCTTATTCTAAAATAATGTTTCTGATTAGATATATTATTAATATTTGATGTAACCATTCCATGGACAGCAAGAGCATCGAGAAAAAATAGAACTTTTACAAACACTAAAATCTAACAATGTCTATCTAATGGACGTGCATGAGGAGACATGTTGGTCAGGTCCCACAATTAATTTATACTTAAAACTGCATAAATTGCAGTATACTTGGATCACAAAAGGAAAATAATTATGTGGCTAAGATGACTAATATTACCTGGTCTGGGACAGATCACACTCAAATTGCTGTGTACTCTCGACTTTTTGCTGGTGGAAGTACTCAATTTGGTGGTGTAGCTTCATCCTCTCGAAGTAGCTGGGGGTCGAGAGTCGTTAAATGTCATACGCGTACGTCCACACACTCTCCAGCACTAGCTATGCAGCAACTTTCAGAGGAATTTGACATGCAGGAGGGGTGTTGCTGTGCAACTCTTTAATCTCTTTGTCTTTGGCATTATCTACAAATAGCTAAGAGACTGTACCATGAAACACTAGGCGAATCATAGACCACATGGTACAGTCTCAATCAACATAGTATTATCATACTCAAATCATATGCTCATCTTTCCTCAAATAAATAATTTCATCTAACCACCAATCAGAGAATGGAGGAACAACATTTCGTAACAGGTTATCCACTGCCAAAATGACGTAAAAACTCACTTTCTATACCAAAGTCCAGTCGGACAGTAAGACTCGAGACTAGAGAGGGAACTCTTACTAGAATAGGGTTGCTAAAAATTGTCATCTTTAAGCTTTTCTTAGCTGTCAGAACAGAAAAAGAATATCAACTGTTGAATCTTGTTTGGAGCAGAAGCAATATCAAAAGGTAAGGACATCTAATCTTGATCGTAAAATGACTGCTTTGGAGAATGATTTTGTACCACTACAAAAATCAATTAATAATTTCTCATATAGTGGCTGTTTCGTCCCTTGATGGGGACAGTGACTCAGTGAGTGGACCGATAAATTTACAATTTACACGTCTGTTAACAATGAAGCTCTTATTTTACAAAGAACCACGCTAGATGTACACCTCATGGTGTACATAACCATGTACATCCCCCTCACATGGAGGGGGGCCTACTAATATTTTATTATGTGTGGGCCCCCCTCCATGTGAGGGGGATGTAAATGGTTATATACACCATTGTGTACAAGTAGCTTTATTCTTTTTTTTTTTTTTTACCAAATCAATTCACGCTCTTATAATTTTGTACAAGTAGCTTTATTCTTTTACAAAATACTGTGTGACAGCATAAAAGATCTGAAATCATATTCGATAAACAATTCGTCTTCAAAAAAAGATTTCTTATTTTGAGTGACCTTAGACCACGTTGTTTTTTGGGGGAGTAGCAGCTACTGCCAAAAATCTGAAGGACATTTGAGAACATTAATTTAAGAGGTCGGTCTAAGCGATGGAATTCTAATACTGCTACCTTTAGTCATAATTTTGTGATCAATAGTACCATAAAAATGATAGTTTTAATCTTTACTTAGCTTCCTCCAGATCAGATATCAGTTGTTAATCTTTTGTTTCAACAGAGGCAGGACGAAAAGGTAAGAACATAAGTCCTGATCCTAAATTAGACAGGTAACTGATTTGGAGGATATGGATTTGTACTACAACTATTTTTTCTCATACGGAGGCTGTTTCATCCCTTGATGGTGCAGTGACTTCGACAAATTCACAATTTACACGACTGTGAAGCATGAACAATGCTGCTCTTATTTTTCAACATACTGTGTAATACCAAAAATATCTGAAATCTTATCGAGTAACCTTAAAGCACGTCATGTTTTGGGGGAAAAGTAGCAGCTACCGCCAAAAACTAAAAGACGTTAGAGAACATCAATTCAGGTGACTATTTTTTTGAATCTATATTAATACCATAAAAAACATAGACAAGCAGCTTTAGCAAAAATGAAAATATCAAATTTTATTCAACAAAGCTCAGTTGTATGTACAAAATAAAAAGTCCTTCAGAGCTTTGTTGAATAAAATTAAACCAATTACATAACACGAATTCAGTTTGAAACCAGTACACAATAGGTGGAGTTCTGGAGGAAAATCTAATCTATGATTTCAACGAATTGAAAAGTAAACAAAAACCTCATAATCTTCCTTCTATAAACCCCTCATGTACCCAGAACCTCAATCAGCAGTATCCATGTCATAGCATTAGTGTTCTAAAATGCGTAAAACGTGACTAGGTATCTAGGCGTAAAAAGAACATTTTCTTATTTTTAATATTATTTTAATACTTTAATCATTTTAAAAATCATTTAGTAATTAAAATAATACATATCAAACATCTAAAATTATAAAATACTATATTTATTTAATAATTCCTATTATTAGTCAATTATACAATTTTCAAGTTTTCAAAATGCAAAAATTAGAATATTTTTGATAATATCAATTTTCAACTAGACAAATCTTACTTAATAGATTTATAGGAACTTCATACATGCTTTTAGAGTTTGCAACAAAATAACGAGTCTCAAGATCATAATTAATTAATGTAGTTAGTACCATAACTTAAATTTTATTTAATTATTTAGATAAAGTCATTTTTAACTGATGTACATATAAAATCTTTAAAAAACTTGAAAATAAAGTCAAAAGGAAAATCTTTTTAAAAATAAAAAAACAAAAATTAATAAGCTAAAGTCAAATAAAAAACTTTTAAAAAGAAAGGGGAAAAAAAATACTAATAAAGCTCGTCTAGGGAAAACGAACAAGAGGAAGGAAAAAATTCAGTCATTTAGGAATTGAAAAAAAAAAACCGTCTAGGCGTGAAGGGAGGCGTTTTGTCAGAGCTTCAAGTCTAGACACTTTTTACAACACTGCATAGCATACACCTGCAAAGTTGACGTAAGTCGTAACGGATGCTTATAAGAAAGAACAAATCTCACGTGAGAACTCAAACTTGTTGATTCGCTCACGAATGCCAAAAAGAACACTGATGCAGCAGCACAGAATAAATTTGTGATTCTAGGAGCATCTTCTCTTGCATTATAAGCCATAAAACGCACCAAGAAACATCACAGATAAGTAATCCAGATACACATTGCATCTTCCTTTGTTGCTATTGTAGAATAAAACGAATCTCGGATGACTGAGAACTCTCGGAATTCTTCTACTTCAACTAATATTTCCTGTTCGTGTCTGTAAGGAAATAAGCCTCAAGAAC
>CAIGRT010147045.1:0-20952 GCA_903798405.1 Fraxinus platypoda | reverse complement strand
AGTTAAATGCATGTAATTATGTGAGTTTGGGTGATCTATTTTATGCATTCGAAAGAAGGGAAATAGATTCTACAAGGTATAAATCATCGTAGGGTCCGATAGGGGATAGAAATATACCGCTATGCTTTACGTGAATCTCTAAGTGTTTATAGAACGTCATGCATTCTTGTATATTACATTTGTCATAGAAATATAGTCAAATGATATGCGAGAATAGGTTCAATTCTACTCGAAAGAAATTATTGGATAAATTAGAAACATTGATTATTCAACCAATTATCGTGTTATCGAATTAAGAAATAGAGGTTAAAAGTGAGCTTGTTTGGTGATTCGGGATCCTAGTGCGCTTTTCATTCATTAATTTGATCAAAATTTTGCATTCATTTAGTCACATTNTCAACCAATTATCGTGTTATCGAATTAAGAAATAGAGGTTAAAAGTGAGCTTGTTTGGTGATTCGGGATCCTAGTGCGCTTTTCATTCATTAATTTGATCAAAATTTTGCATTCATTTAGTCACATTGGCTTAAATTGTATTTTAGTTATAGTTTAGTCATAAAATCCAAATAACCATCTTAAGTTTAATAGATTCGGTTAAGGTCTTAATAATAGAAATCAAATCAAATCAAATCAATCCTCGTGGGACGATACTCGAAATTTTACAATTTTCACTTTATTACTTGTTTACGAACTGTGCACTTGCGGTGATTTACAAAGCGAACATATTTTCGTGAATAAGATGCTCCCCGATCAAACCACCAGAATGTTTTGTCCCTAAAATGGAAAGAAAATAGAAAAACGAAGACAGTAAAAAGAAGTTGTTATAACCTATTCTAGGTCCAAAGCAAAGTTGAATAAGAAGCGAACCATAGTGATTACTTGTAGTGTCTGTAGAGGAACATGACACAACAGGTAACATCAAAAGGCAAATGCACCACACGATGTTTGTTTATATATGGATTTTGTATTGTGTTTTCTGTTTCTTGGTAGAATATGATCTAATGTACTTTGTTTTATATGCTCATTATATGAATGGTCTTGTAAGGCTGAAAATCCTACAAATCAAGAAAGCTCAAGTCACTTCGGGAGTGAAAACACAAGGATGACCAAATCTATCCCAATATCCTATAATTAGTAAATTTGGTTAAATAAGGTTTTTAAGTCATAACTGATGTATTAACTCTAATCACAAGCCAAACTCATGCCGAGGCCATTGAGGATGCTTGTATCTGAAGTGCAATCATTGGAAACACCATCTAATTTTCTGTTCATTCCAACACATGGAATTGGTTTAACCAGTGTGACACAATTTACCAACTATGGTCCTTCACAAAGTGCCACATATTTGAAGAACAGGGAAAGCTCTCTCCAAACCTTGGTGGAAGATTTACAAGAAATAGAGAAACGTGATAAAACAAAGAAGAGGGAAGCCATTAAAAAAAAAAAAGTTGTTCGGTGATCAATTCTATATGTAGCACCAAGAATAAGGAAAGATTTAGCAACTCAGTAGTACATTAGTTTTGTTTCATGGCTATCATTTGGGTTATGAAGATAAGAACTCTAAAACTAATTTAATATTTTTTTGGTGTACATTTGATTGAAATTATGTTCTTGTTGATGTACAATTGAATCAAATTATGCTTGGTGCATGGTTGAATGAAATTTTATATATTGGTGTATAATTAAGTGTACTAGAATGTTAGATGTATGATTGAGAGCGATTGATTTGTTATAGATGAAAGAGCTGGTTTTTATGGCTGATGAATTCCAATTAAACAAATTCACAGCAAAGTACTATTCAAGATGCATTATGGATTTTCTAATGTCTAATGTGATAATGATATTGCATTATTTATATCGTCTTCGAACTTTTGGAGTATATGAAATAAAGGGTTATGTGTACATGGTGCAGACAAAACATCAAAAATCTCATACGTGGTCTTCCAAGTTTCTTTTTTTAAATGCATATTATGCAGTTGATAGATGAACAGAATGGTTATAATCAGCTAATCTTGTTGGATATTATTTCATAGGTGTAGAAAAGCATATATTTTCCCATGGGAAAATTACTGTTGGAATTTGGTTAAAATGAGATGAAAATTGTTAAATGTAAATAACCATGAAAAGAATTGACTTTGTGTCAGCTTCGCCAAATATTCGAAGTTGATCTGATAGTTAAATTATGAAAATAAATAGACTAACTTATTCTACTCATCGAGTAAATGATCGTAGTATATTTGAGAATCTCGAAACCAATTCTAGATGAATGAGAAATTGTAATCCAAATTTGGAAGGAAAATTGGATTTCAGCACTTAAGGCCGTCACTCGAGCAGCAAACTAGCGCCAAGTGAGCGCCGAGCAATCTATTTTTGGCACTCGAACAACGAATGGGCAACTGGGGAGCACCACTAAGGGCTCGACCATTGTTGAAATATGCTGAGTTTTGGGGTGTATGTCTCTGACCACAACCCCTAACTAATTGGACCCTTTAGTTGTTGTAAAATCATTCCATATCATATTCATTCTTTGGTTTGCATAAAAACACTTCATTAAAGTAGTTTTTTCTTGATCAAAATCATGTTCTTGGTAGAGAGAACTTTTGTTTTAAGTTCGTTGGTCTATGTACTTTGGAGTGCTCCTATTGTAAGACATGATCGTTAAATCTTAGAAGACAATTGCCATAGCACCAATGTTGGGCAAATTCGTTTTAAGGATCAAGTGTCAAACACTTGCATCAACCAATTCTATCACTTGCATTTTTATTTTTGATTTCTTTTAAACTTTTGTTTTGATTTTAGAAAGACTAATATTCTTTTGTTTTATTCTAAGGATTGAATTGAACAAAATGGTCTTCATTGAAGTATGGAAATGCTCGAATTAGTCTTCATATATTTCGGTACATGCTCATAATATAGAAATGTTGTGTGTGTGTGTATGTGTATACATGCGTAATTACACTCAAATTACTATGATACTTGGTTTCACATGCAAGAATTTGAATGGATGCGTTAGCCCATTTGCTTCCTTTGGAGATATATTAACTATGAGCTAAGTGTTCCAATTCCTTAATCCATGAATTATGTGGTTACACGGTTTACAATGGATGTATAAATGTTTGAAATATACATTGCTATTCCTTGATTGTGAATAACTTCTATTTTTGTAACAAAAATGGATATCGTTGAGACTAATTCGAGTCAAACAATGAATGGATAGAAAGGAGAAAAATTACTCCTAATCATTGGACATGTACAAATGTTTGAAGGATGCCAAATAATTGTGAAAGCTTATGAACTTTCATTGAAGGTAGATTACTATTCTTTATTGTGAATAGATGCCTTTTTTTTATATGAAATGACACATATCTTGTGAAGTATCACGAAATTGATAAGTTGCATACAAGATACTTGGTACTATACTACTCTAATTGTGAGTATAATTATGTGCAATTGACGCAACATATTAACTTCTATCTTGGAACCAATTAAATTGGCATGTGCTTTGAAAGCATGGTTTACAAACCCTAAATTGCGTTTGGGTCTATATGTTGACAAATGAAAATGATTTTTGAGTTGGCAACCTTATTATGAAAGTACATGGACTTTAAAGAATCTGTCATTTTATATGAAATATACAATGGATAAATTGAACTTTAAAAGAATTGATAAACTCTAAGTTCACATATAACCCAAAAATGTGGGGAGGTTATTATAATGCTTGCAAACTTATATGGAAAGGCGAAGACTTGTGGATGCAACATCATTAGTTGCACATGTATTCATAATTAAGGAATTGTGTGGGTAACTTATTTTACGAGTAACATTCTATATACATTACAAATCATATAAGACTTTATATGAAGGAGAAAAGGTAAGAAACGCTTATACTAATTTTAGAATTTTAAGGATGGTTTACAAATGCGATGCACTATAAGTCAAAGGGATAAATGGGATGAAAATCGATTATTGTATTTGTACTGGATATGCAATAATAATTGTTGAAATATTTGAAGAATATATCGGAAGATGATATAGCTTTAGATAAAGCAAGTGAAAAGCAAGTGGCTTCATGAGAGGATTTTTTAGTTGGTGACATTTGTATCTATTAAGTGAATTGATTGTGATAGTTAGTCATTTTTATGAGATACGGAGTCACGTGAAATGGTAAGTCTAGACATATATGTCATATACACAATATCATAAGCAGTTGATCTCAATAGTGTAAACTCGTGGATCCATTAAAAGGTTTACCGAGAGATCAAGTATACTGCATATCGAAGGGAATGAGATTAAAGCCTACTACGTAAGAGTTTCTGTAATGATAACCCTACCTTGTTGACCGACGATCCCAAGATTTTGGTTCAATGGAACAACTAAGTTATGAAGATTTTATGAAGCACTTAGGAAATAATTCCTACTTATTCCTACAATAATCAAACTGCTTTCTTCAGAGTGTTACAAAGTTAAGTTACACTTTTAATAATTCCTATAAATTAATTAAATCACGTGGAGTAGGGCAAAATACTCTTAATAGGAGGTCACCTATGTAAGTGTGAAGTGGGGAGGCTTCTATGAGAATTGTTGAGGGTAAAAATCTCGAAAACACTTATGAAATATAAAAGTGGTTTAGGGCCAAAATGAATATAATCATGAGAACCGAAACGGTTTACGAAAGACATTGTGTGAGTAATGTTGTCTTACCAACGACTGAATGGTTCAAGATATCGCGTTCACCAATTAGCCAAATAAATCCGATAGTATTTTACTAAGGAAGGTTCAAGACCAGAAGTTACCTCTCATGTGCAATGTTTTTCCACTTATCTCTTTACTAGTATCTGCATTATCATTTGCATATTTGAAATTTCCATTTATGTAGGAGATTGTTGGAATTTGGTTAAAATGAGATGGAAATTGGTTAAGTATAAAACCATGAAAAAGTAAGCAAAAATTGACTTTTGTCAACTTCGACCAAATATTCGGACTTGATCCGATAGTCAAATTATGAAAATAAATAGACTAACGTGTTCTACTCATTGAGTAGATGATCGTAGTATTTCTGGAATCTTAAAATCAATTCCAGATGAATAAGAAATTGTGATCCAAAGTTGGAAGAAAAAATCTGATTTTAACATGATAAGGTTGCAGCTTGAGCGGCAGACCAACGCCAGGCGAACACTGCACATTCTGCCTTTGGCGCTTGAGCGACAAATGTGCAGTTGGCGAGCACCACTAAGGGCTACAACCCTTGGTGAAAGATGCTGAGTTTTGGGATGCGTATCTCCGACCACAAGCCCTCGCCTTCTATAAATTGAACCCCTTGGTTGCTGTAAAATCATTCCATATAATATTCTTTCTTTGGTTTGCATAAAAATACTTCATTAAAGTGGTTCTTTCTTGCATCATAATGATGTTCTCGGTAGAGAAACAAATTTCGTTTCAAATTCGTTGGTCTACATAATTTGGAGTCCCCCTATTGCTAGATGTGGTCGTTGCATTTTGGGAGATGATGGCTTGAAATCGTTAGCATCGCTGTGGGGCGAATTCATCTTAAGGAGAAAGTGTCAAACACTTGTCTTGACCAATTCTATCACTTGCATTTTTATTTCTAATTTCTTTTAAACTTATGTTTTGATTTCAAAAAGCTAATATTCTATTGTTTTATTCTAAGAATTGAATTGAAGAACGAAATGGCTTTCATTGAAGTATGGAAAGACTCAAATTCTTCTTCATATATTCGGTTTCGGTAAATCAATACTTTGTTCGATTTCATGTTTATAATACAGATATGTTGTAGAATATATTGATTGCACATATTGGTGTAATTCCCCGAACAATTATTTCAATCCCTTCCCTATACCTTTCTTGAACCAACGTAGTGTGGATGTAATTTCATAGAGAACTCATCCAGTAATGTCATAGCTGTTCGGCTGCTCCCATTTTTATGGCATCAATCAGTCTGCTTATTGGAGAGCTTGGTAGTTATCTCCAATCTGTTTGTCCCAGGTACTTTCTGAATCATAAGAATACCATGTTCAAGTGTATAATTATTAATGTTAAACAAGGTTAGATAATGAAGAAGGTTTTCAGGATGGAATATGCCATAAAATAGAGGCCTCAATTAGGCTTAATTTTGCTGGGTTCCGCTTGTTAATCCATGTTTACTCTTGGTACCTTCATTTGGAGTCATTCAATGCATAATAAACTTGAAGAACAGGCTTGGCAATTTATTTTAGGTGCGCACATCTTTTATAATCTCTCGTTATCTCTTCAAATAAACCTGAAAGGATTGAAATAATTCACCCAAGTTTCATTTTTTAAAAGCATATTAGTTCATGAAACTTAAGATGCTTAAGACCTAGAAAAACCAAATATTGAAAAGTTCAAGAAAAAAATTAATGAATATCAATTCATCTTCAAAAACATGCACCTTATTTCATTAGAAACTTAAGATGCTTCATCAATAGTATTAGTGAACTCTCAACTGTATGAACACAAATGCAGATTATAATATTATTGAATGATGACCATAGGCCACGAGCACTTAGTACACATTTGTTCTTATTTATAAGAATACCAACTCTCCACTATTTTGTGACTAATGTCTATCCAAAGAATAGATAACAAATATCAAATAACAA
This sequence comes from Fraxinus platypoda, assembly GCA_903798405.1. NCBI lineage: Eukaryota > Viridiplantae > Streptophyta > Magnoliopsida > Lamiales > Oleaceae > Fraxinus > Fraxinus platypoda. Next base: position 14,314 of record CAIGRT010147045.1, on the reverse strand, counting down.
TTTAACAACTTCTATCATTTGATTTGAATTTGACAATCTTATCACTCCAAGATTTTCTAGTCTCATCCTCATCATTTCTGTTGTGATTTGTGTGACATTTCTAACATCCTCCCGCAAACTGTGCTAGGGTTGAAGGCACAGTTTGTTTTGAAAAATTGAGAGCTGCCATGGACATTGATTTCGTGAAGAAGCCAGCAATGATTTTTATCTTCATTCTTGCGAAGATATGTTGTTTTTGTATTGTTGCCATGGACATTGATTTGGTGAAGAAGCCAACAATTGTTTTTATCTTCATTCTTGCGAAGATATGTTGTTTTTGTATTGTTTGGATTTGGTAGGATGTATTTGATTTTTTTGGATTTGGTGGGATGTATTTGATGGACGAGAATCAATGAGATATAGATGAGTGTAAAGAAGTTGTCAATATTTGCTGATAGTAAAGTGATAGTGGAAGAAATGACTTGTAGTGTGTCAAGTGCTCACAATGGCTCTGATACCAAGAAGAAAATACGAAAACGAAGCGGAAAATAAATCAAATGCAGATTATAATATTATTGAATGATGACCATAGGCCACGAGCACTTAGTACACATTTGTTCTTATTTATAAGAATACCAACTCTCCACTATTTTGTGACTAATGTCTATCCAAAGAATAGATAACAAATATCAAATAACAATTTAACAACTTCTATCATTTGATTTGAATTTGACAATCTTATCACTCCAAGATTTTCTAGTCTCATCCTCATCATTTCTGTTGTGATTTGTGTGACATTTCTAACACACAGGAAACAAATCATGCATAAGAAACCATAATTCATCAATTGGAAAGCAGAAGGGAGATAATAGCAGATGGTAAACAAATAGGAACCCATTTAATTAAAAACTGTAAAAACATATGGTTTCCATAGATATGATTCTAAAACCATTTACACTTACACAACACCATCAACATTACTACATCACCAACATATAACTACCAAAACACCAATAACAACCTACAAACTACAAATTCAAAACACCATACCAACCTATTACTTTTTTCCACAATTCCAATCACAAATAATATCCTACTAACTAAAAGACACAAATTTATAACATAGTCTTTGTTGGTAAATTTGTCTCGAGAACACAAAGTAAATCGGCAGAAAATTAAAGAACACGGAGATTTTTCGTCCTAAGTACAGGCCCTCAAACCATTTTTTTGTAGGTACATAGACCATTTTTTTTTCTCAAGACCAATTAACTTGTGGTTTCTGCTCACCAAAGAACATTCTAGTAACCATTACAAAAACTCCATAACAGATCTCACCAAGGGCCACCAATCAACCAACGTGGAATCATCTCAGTCATTGATATAAAACGAACTTAAAGTTGCATTTCATAAACGCGAGAATGCACCTATGTGGGAGGCAAACGGGGTTTGGGCTTCAATTGTATTTGGGCTGCCAATATTATAGGTGAATCCATCATCGAGCTAGAAATTTGGGTCCAACAAAGTGTCAAGGAAATCCAACAATCTCCACCTTGCTTGACATCTTCATTGTTTCATAAAGACTTAGAGGTTAACGCCTCCTTTTGTTTCATTTACTCTATGTACCTGCAAAAAATTTTTAATCAATATTGGCATTTAGGAGATTCAAACAATCCTTAAATTTATGTAAATGAAGTATTTTTGTACCCATATCTGCAGGATTACATCTAGTAGATACCTTTTCTATTTTTATGATTTCCTTTTCTAAAACATCTCTTATAAAGTGAAATTTAACATTCATATGTTTAGTTCTATCATGAAAAAATTCCTACTTAAATGAATTGCACTATTGTCATAAAACCCAATTTCATCTAACAAACCTTTTCAAATACATTCTTTTACAACATATGTAGCTGAATATATTTAACTTATGTTGATGGCAGAGTTACAATCTTTTGTATCTAAGATTTCCAGCTTATGCAAGCGTTACTTAAAGTAAAAACACATGCAGATGTGGATTTTCTATTATCACTAACCGCAAAATCAGAATCAACAAGGCATTTTAGTTTGATTCTAGTTTTACTTTTATTGAACATTAACCCAAGTTAATAGTTCCTTTTAGATAACTTAATAATCATTTCATGGCTTTCCAATGACATTCTCTTTGATTGCTCATGAGAACACTTACAGCAAAAGCAAGATCAGATCTAGTACAGAACATAATATACATGAATGAACCAACGACATTTGCATATGAAACTTTGTTCAACCTATTCTTTTCTTCTTCAGATTTAGGGCATCGATCTACAGACAGTTTAAAGTGACTAGCTAAGGGAAGACTGGCCTCCTTAGCCTCATTCATAGAAAATCTTCCTAATATTTTAGAGCTATAGGATTGTAGAGTTATAAACAGTTTATTTTTAATTCTATCTATTCTAATCTCCATCCCTAAAATCCTTCTAGCGAGCCCTGAGTCTTTCATTTCAAATTCAAGTTTTAGCTTTTGTTTTATCTTATTTATCTTAGTTACATTACACCCAGTAAGTAATATATCATCAACACATAACAAAAGATAATAAGAATTTGGACATTGATTACCTTTAAATAGAAACATTGATCATATTGACTTCTATTGAAATCAAGTCCCTTGATAAAAGTATCAAATCTGATATACCTGTCTGGGAACTTGTTTCAGGCCATACGGAGATTTTTGTAAAAGACACACACATTTCTTTTCCTTTTTGTTGAAACCCCTTTGGTTAAGTCATATAAATTTTTCATCTAAGTTTCTATTTAAGAAAACAGTTTTTACATCTAATTATTCAAATTCAAATTCAAATTCAAATTCAAATTCAAATTGTGACACAAGAGATAATTAAACTCTTATAGAGGTATATTTAACTACAAGCGAAAATATTTCATTGTAGTCAATTCTTTCTCTTTGGGTAAAACCCTTAGCAACTAGCCCGACCTTGAATCTTACATTTTCATCTTTTGATTCACCTTTTTTATTTTGTAAATTCATTTATGCCATGTTTGATTGCCACATTTTCTATGGAAAATGTCACATTCGAGGAAAACGAATTTCATTTTGACCGTTTGATTGTAATGTGGAAATGAAAACCGAATTCCAAGGTACAACCACTTTAAGCTGCATTTTCTTTGTTTTCATGGAAAACGAATTCATATGAGTTTGGTAGGTTTTTATTTTCCAACTAACATGGAATTAGAATTCTTTTCCACATTTACCTATCAAACGGACTCTTACAGTCTTTTGCCCTTTTGGTTTATTAACTAAGGTCTGGGTCTTATTTTTGTCTAATGAAAGCATTTCATCTTTCATGGCTGCAAGCCACAGGTTTTCATCTTTCCCCCAATGGCCTATTCGGAAGAGTCGAGCTCATTGTTCAGAAAATTTTGCACACTAAGTGCAATGAAAATTTTGTTTCATCAAATCTGGAAGGTAGCCTAATGTCTCTTCTCACTCTATCCCTAGCTAGGCGATAATTTTCTAAGGGGTTTTCAGGTAAGTCATGTTCATTTAGTTCAGGTTCACTATTATGTTCCCGAACTTGGTCCACCTCAATCTAGTCTCATTTTCAAGATTTAAATATGTAGGAAAGATATCAGATTCCACATAGTTTTTATTCTAATTATTTTCAGAAGCAGTATTATCCTTTTCCTTTTATAAGGCATGTCAATTTCATTAAAGACCACATTTCTACTAATGATGACTATGTATCCACCTTGAACCCTTAGCCAAATTCTATATCCTTTACACCTTCTCCATGTCCTAAGAAATTTCCTTTAATGGACCTAGGTTCAAGTTTGCTGTCATTCTGATGTGCATATGCAGCACGTCCAAAAAAATTTAGTTTGGAATAATCAATAAGAAGAGCATTTCAAATATAATATGAAGTGTCATAATTCAAAGATTGAGTGAGACATTTGTTTATCAGATATGAGGCAGTCTTTACAGCGCCTTCCCAGAATAATTTTGGGAGACTAGAGCTGATAAGAATGCATCCCACTTTCTCTAAAAGGGTCATATTCATTATTTTAGTTAGTCCATTTTGTTGTGGAGTATAGATGACAGTCCTATGTCTAAGGATATACTATTTTCTTTACAAAAATTATCAAACTTTTCATTGCAAAATTAAAGGCCATTGTCAGTTTTAAAAACTTTAACATTTTTATTTACTTGATTTTCAGTAAGAGTTTTCCATTCCTTAAAATTTTGGCAGGTGTCAAATTTATTTTTCAAAAGGATAACCCAACCTTTCTTGGAAAAATCATCAATTATGTGAAGGAAATATCTAAAATCAGAATAAGTACACATAGAGGTTGGTCCCCAAAGATCGGCATGAAGGTAATCAAGTATTGCTTTGGATTTATGAATGCCTGCCGCAAAAGGTAATTTCTTTTGCCTCCCATAAATGTAGCGTTAAACAAAAGATAACTTTTCTATTCTTTCAGCACCTAAAAGACATTGTTTCTTTAAAATGTGCAAATTCTTATCACTTGTATGTCCAAATATTTTGTGCCAAATTTGAGATTTATCAAGTTGTGAGACTGTTGTGGCTAGTGGATTATCCACCAAGGATGAATATTTCAAAACATATTCTCATTAGTTTTATGGACCTGAATATTTTTTTTTCAAAATTCCTTTGAAGGGTCAAAATTCCCTTATTGATGAAGGTCTCATATCCTTCATCATCAAGGGTACCTAAAGAGACTAAGTTTCTCTTTAAGCTAGGAATGTATTTTATTTTTCCTAAAGTAAGTACATTTCCATTTTTGAGTTTTGAAACCGTTCTTCCAATTCTTTAGTTTTGCAGGAGAAACCATTTCTCATAGTTACTTGTCCTCCATTAATTTCCAAAAATTCAGTAAAATGTTATTTATAGGTTGTCATGTGAAAAGTACGCCCTGAATCAAGAATCCATTCATTTTTTATCGAAGATTGGCAAATCGTATAGGCTCAACCATTTGAGGATCTAGCTTCTTCATAAGTTATTGTAGCTCCACCTTGAATGTTATTAGCATTTTTCAACTCTTCAATTCTTTTAAAATAATATTTTATGAAAGTCCCATCTTTCCACAAAAGTAACATCTCTTTCATTTGGCTTTGTTGTTATTCTTATTTGGTTTGTATTTACTCTTTTCAAATTTATTTGAAAATTCTTTTCTTTTTCCAAAACTTTTATTTGAAAATTTATTATTGTTTCCTCTAGGAAAACTCTTTCCTTTTACTATCAAAGTAACTCCGCTCGAGGAATTCTTTGACTCACTTTCAAATTCAAGTTCATTAGTTCTTAAAGAAGAAATAGTAATATCAACAGAGATGGAAGTTCTTCCATATTTAAGGACATTTTTCAAGTCTTTATACTTTCAGGTAAAGATGATAGTAAGACTGTAGATTGTTGATCATCTAAGAGAGTCTCACCAGTATTGGTGAGATCTTGGACAGTTAATTGATCTATCCAAGTTTATCTTGAGATCAAAGTTGGAATCAAATTTAAAGTAACATTTGTTTGGAAGAGTTTTAGTTTTATAAATGGATTCTAGTTTAACCCACAATTTTGCAACACCCACAATTCTCTAATGACATTATTAGATAAATGTAAAAATATAGTACTCCAAGCAATTTCAATTTGTTTAGTTCTTTTTGAATCATCAATTCTTTACCCCAAGATTCATCGAGGGCTTTTGCACACCTTTGTTACAAAAGAAGGGCTTTTATTTTCCAATTTTAGATACTAAAATTTCCTTTACCATTCCAAATCTCAACATCAACTTTAACACTTCCCATTTTAAAAACTTTGAAAACAAAACAAGATTTTCTTTCAACAGTTTTAAGAAGAGATTAAGAACATAAAGTTTCTCCTGGTTTTCAAAGAATAGTATACACAAATAGAGTGTTAATGTGATGATAATTTTCACAAATATACATTTATCACAATATATGTCACTAAGAGCAATCATGTAGCTTTCAATCGAAGTACATACAGTATATCTCACAATCGATGATCAGAACTATAAATAGTAAACAATATGTAATCTTGAAAAAACCAGTTCTCAGTCACCTCAGACTTTAGGGATCTCACATGAAACCCTAGACAAATGAAGATCCGAGAGGGTTTCTCTCAAGAGATTAAGAAATTTACCAGATCGAAGAATTATATACAGTATGGGGTTAGAAATCATTACTAGAAGATCAAAGATCATAAAGTGTAAAACAGTGAATACCATAATATTTTTTTACTACTTCTGCGAACCAAGATCAAACCCGTAAAAGTACATAACTATGAAGGGTTTTAGCCTCCAAGAACAACCAGAAAGATCAAATCGAAGTGCTCTGATACCACTTGTTGGTAAATTTGTCTAAAGAACACAAAGTAAATCGACAGAAAATTAAAGAACATGGATATTTGTCACTCTAAAGCCCGGATGTTCAGCTAAATGTCCTACTCACCGCGTTGAACATCCACAAAATGGTTATTTCTCTAAATCCACTAGAAATCACCAAAGATAATAGTACAAGAATCAACACTCAGAGATTCATCAAATTTTTCCCTTAGATCACTATTTTCTCTCAAGATCTCTCTCAAAACGATTATACCAAATAACAAATGAAACCCAAAAGGTTTTTCAGAGAGAGAAAAAACAAGAGCAAAGAGAAAACCCTAGAAATGGTTTGAACAACCAAGCCAATCGAAAGATCCAGAATATAAGGATTTAGCAATTAGTTTCATCCAAAGGCCACCAATCAACCACGTTCTCAGCCATTGATCTAAAACAAACTTATAGTCGCATTTCAAAAATGCGAGAATGCACAAATGTGGGAGGCAACTAAGTTTGGGCTTCAATTGTATTTGGGCTGCCAATATTGTAAGTGGATCCATCATTCGACTAGAAATTTAGGTCCAACAAAGTTTTAAGCAAATTCTACGGTATTTACTTCGATATGTAGCTGAACCCATTAAACACATAAAGGTCAATAATGTTGCAAATTAGTAGAATGCCCAAACCTACTTGATATAGCTTCATCGATCTGCTCATCATACGCTCCCTATATTGCATATCGTTCGACCAGTAGATGAAGCCATTTTATTATAGTCTTGTAGCGTGGATGAACAAGTAGGTCGACCAAAAAAAAAAAGGTTACAAGCATGTGGCCATCATAGTATCTACATCCCAAAATAGTCTTCTCAGATTATTCTCCATCCATGAAGTCTAGGTGATAGTTCTCCAAAATAGTGACATAAAATTTGTTCAGAATTCCAAATTGTCGATTAAAATTTTTATATAAAGAGGTAAAAATTATGAATTTTCTCTAAAGACCGTTTCAATATAAGGGTGATTTGGGGGTGATTTGAAGTACTATATTGACTGAGAATATTTGTTTGGGAGGAGACAATTTCTTAATTTGGGATGGAAAACGATTTGGGGAAAGAAATTGATTGAGTTTGATTTGGAATGAAAATTGATTAGGTTTTCAAACAGTGAAGATTAGGAAAAAAACTAAAAAAATTGTAAGAGATGAAAAAACGATTCTTCCATTTTTTCAAGAGAAAATGTTGTCATTGGAATGAGTTGTCCATGTACTGATTTTTGACGCGGTCGATAGCCACGTAAGATTTTCATATACCATGTGGACTTTTTTGCATAGGTGGATGAGTGTAATTGAAATAGATGATGGATGGATAATTTTGTTGGACAATACTACATGTACATCCACTTTTTTACCTAATCTTTTACCTACACTCACAATAGAGTGTGTGGGCCACACATTTGGAAATTTTTTATTTATGCGGGCCCCACGCACATGTGAAAGGGTGTAACATTTTCGGTACAAAAAATTCGGTACAAATGAAATTGTCCAACTTTGTTTAGAAGTGGATGAATGGTTAATAACCCTTTATTTTTTTGTGAGAAAGTATATAAAAGTGCTCAAGTCCAAGGGCGAAGATAAGATTTGTAGGGGCAAATTATACCAAATTTTAATTGTGATGGCAAAAATTGAAAATTACAAGAGATTTTTTGAAAATCTTGACAAAATTTTGGGCAAAATAATTTTCAGATTTTCTGTGGGGCAAGTGACCCACTGTAAATCTGCCCCCACTTAAGTTCCTGTTTGTCTACCATTATTTCAAATTTTTTTTTTAAAAAGTTTTATTCATACATTTTCATAATAAAACATTTTTCACAAAAATTCAAATTTTCTCTTTCTATTTTTCAGTTACACATTTTTAAAATTTACTATTTCAAAACTTATGTTCTTACTTTATTTGAAAATAGGGCTAAATGTGTCATGTGTTAAGAATAAAGTATAGTGGATACCAATGTCCCACTCCCGCACTATCTCTCATATAGACGGTGATAATAATCGATAGAGATAGATAGATACAGATAGAGAGAGAAACAATGCTGCAGTTGGTGTACTATACCCAATATCTCACTCGCTCTCCTCCGCTACCGGCGAATCAATACACAAAATAAATTGAAAATCCCAAAATAAGAAAACCCATAAACCATACTAGTGAATATCCAGTAATTTGGGGGATTTTTCAATAAATCTTAAGCTACTCAATCACATGAGTGGTAGTGACAGTCGTTCCGAAATGTCGGAGGACGAAGAACTGCCGGATCTGGGGGGTGGCTCTACCCGCAGTAGCAACTCCACGGCTGTCAGCGGAGGAGGAGATCAGAACTATGTATCGCCAAGCCCAGATCAAGTTCTGGAAAACGTCATCGAGAACGTTCTTTACTTCTTGACCTCACGGCATGACCGCAACGCTGCGTCCCTTGTTTGCAAATCGTGGTACCATGCGGAGGCCCTCACTAGATCCGAGCTGTTCATCGGAAACTGCTACTCGGTGTCACCTTGCCGAGTCACGAACCGATTCAGGCTAATCAAAGCGATTGCAATCAAAGGGAAACCCAGATTCTCGGACTTCAGCTTGTTGCCGCCGGACTGGGGTGCGCACTTCGCCCCCTGGTTGAGGGCTATGGCGGTTTCTTACCGTGCGCTTGAGAAGGTGTACTTAAAGCGTATGTGTGTTTCAGATGAGGATCTGGCGATTGCTGCTCACTCTTTCCCGATTTTGAAAGAGCTCGTTTTGGTTTGTTGTGAAGGTTTTGGAACTGATGGACTTGCTATTGTTGCCCGTGAATGCAGGTTAGCTGACGATATAATATATTCTTTCTTGTTGGGGTGAAATATTGGGTTCAGATCTGGTTGTCAAGGGGATAACTTTGATGAGCTTCTGCATTTTTGAGCTGAACATTATTATTTGGATGGATCGACCTCACAAAATGGGGTTTGTCCTTCAAAGGCGAAAGATTTAATTTTATATTTTTATTCGTATTTGATATCTGTTCTTTTTCGTTTTGATTTTGCATTTATTGTTACGAGAAAGTAATGATATGGAGAATTCAAGGGGGTATGTGTGTGCGAATTTTTTGGAAACTGTCTTGAACGAAAAACTGACTTAAGTTGAGATTATTTATTTATTTTTTGTCTCAGGCATATTAGGGTGCTTGAACTGGTGGACTCTGACGTTACAGACGATGAAGTGGATTGGATTTCATGTTTTCCTGATGACGTAACCTGTCTTGAGTCTTTGATTTTTGACTGTGTGGAGTCCCCTATTAACTTTGAGGCATTGGAGCGGCTGGTGGCAAGGTCACCTTCTTTGAAGAAACTTAGATTAAATAGCTACATCTCCATAGGGCAGCTTTACTGCTTGATGATTCGTGCTCCACAGCTCACTCATCTGGGAACAGGTTCCTTTAGTACATTAGAGATTGTTGCTCAGGGTGAACAGGAACCAGATTACATTTCTGCATTTGCTGCTTGCAAATCACTGATTTGTCTCTCTGGGTTCAAGGACATTATTCCAGAATATCTATCTGCAATATATCCAGTATGTGGTAACCTCACATCCCTAAATCTGAGCTATGCAAACATCAGTGCAGAACAATTGAAACCAGTAATTTGTCAGTGCCATAAGCTCCAGACATTTTGGGTACGTGATGCATTCTAGTAAAGGAAGAGATGTTGTAACTTTGTTGTTGAATTATATATTTAGAGCTTTTATTTATTTTCTGCAGGCACTTGATTCAGTTAGTGATGAAGGACTTCAGGCAGTTTCTGCAGCATGCAAGGACCTAAGAGAGCTTCGGGTTTTCCCTGTTGAGGCTTTAGAAGATGCTGAGGGCCCTGTGTCTGAAGTTGGTCTGCTTGCAATTTCTGAGGGTTGTAGGAAATTGCAGTCTATTTTATACTTTTGTCAGAGAATGACCAATGCTGCAGTTGTTGCCATGTCAAAGAATTGCCCAGATCTTGTGATGTTCCGTCTCTGCATAATGGGACGACATAGGCCTGACCATGTCACTGGTGAGCCAATGGATGAAGGCTTTGGAGCCATTGTTAAGAATTGCAAGAAGCTTACCCGACTTGCTGTATCTGGTCTTTTGACTGATAGAGCTTTCAATTACATTGGACAGTATGGAAAGCTACTGCGAACCTTGTCAGTAGCTTTTGCTGGGAACACTGACTTGGGTCTCAAGTATTTACTGGAGGGCTGCCCTAAGTTGCTGAAGCTTGAGATCAGGGATAGTCCCTTTGGAGATTCAGCTTTGTTTGCTGGTTTGCATCATTATTACAACATGAGATTCATGTGGTTGTCGTCTTGTAAAGTAACCCGTCATGGCTGCGAGGAGGTTGCACGCCAATTGCCTGGTCTGGTAGTAGAAGTGATTGCTTTGAATGAGGAAGATAAGGAAACAAATGAATATGTTGATACAATGTACCTTTATCGCTCTCTTGATAGGCCGAGAGCTGATGCACCAAGGTTTGTGCATATTTTGTGACATTCTTAGAAGAGAACGATCTATTGTCTTTGAAATGGAAAAATGATTTAACTCTTCTTTCGCGGGGTGTGTTGTTTTACATATTAAGTTTTAGAACCCATTAGAAGCCTCCACCAGCCCTATTGAGCAGAATATCATATTGGCGTTCAATCTTGTTCTTCTATGGTCTACGTGATTGGATTGTTGGAAGACTTCTTTCCCATGCAAGTTGTAACAATTTAATGCTCTTTTATTCATGTTCTCCTGAGATCTTCATATTCCTTTCACAAACTTTGGAGGTACTGAAAGAGGGGTTATTTATCAGCACATCTATGTATCATTTGGTCCAAGTAGTTGCTTCTGTGCACTGGGTAGTGCAGCATCAAGTATTTTCTTCAGTAGAATTAAATCTTGCTTATTTGTATCCAAATCATAGTTTGAAGAATCGAATCTTTAGGCGGTTATAACTACTGTTTGTTATGTTGAGTTGAGTTGGGTTGAGTTGTATTGTTCTTAGCAGTTTGCTGTATTATTATTGTTATTGTTAGAGATTTGAGACAGCAATAAATGCTTTAATTGGAAGTTTCTAGTGCCAGTGTCTTGCCTTTTTTCTGTGAAATATGTAACGATCAGGATGATGGTGAGGCCCCCATTAATAGTGTGGAAAGCATTGTACATGTATAAAGCAGGACTTCCATCGGCCGGTCTCAAGATTTCACCTTCTCCTTGTGGATCCATGTATCTATCTTCCTAATATGCATTGTTACACCTCAACGCATGATCTCTTAGCAAATGGAAATGCCACCAATATTTGACACTTGGGTATGTCATACCTTGGTTAATTTTCATTTTGCTTAGAAGATGGAATGTGTCGAAGTGTTAAAAATGTATTAGGGGGACAGCTAATTGGGGACTCTAGATCTCAATTTGCTCATCCTTACACGTCATCAACGTGTCGAGATAGCAATTTTTCAAGTATACTACTTCTAGTAGAACAGTATATGATCTCTAGTCATGCTAATGCACAGGAGATCATAAATTTATGTTTATCATGGAGTATTAATGTGATTAAACAGTACTTGATGATTGGTCACGCCCATTTTTACTTATTTATTTAATTAGTGTCAAATCCAATAATCCTATTGTGATGGAACTTCAGTAATGAGGAAAATGATAAATCTTGCCTTGCTTGGCTTTTCTTTGCTGTCTAACCATTTTTAGTCGAAGTGGACCAAACCCAATTGTTGTTCCTTCTTACCACAAGGCTCAATGGCGTCTGACAGCAAGATTGATGTAATGATTCACTAGAAAAAGTAGAAAAACGATATTCTAAGTTGCAGTATTTTCAACACTTAATTGATAACGGCGAGTGGGAGGTAAAGGACGCATTTGACTTGGGGAAAATTGCAGCACCTGTCTCTAATTTTGACACCCTTTCGCACTTCAATGCGCAACTTTTATTTTTATTTTTAGTTTTCTTTGTTTTTTTTTTTGGCTAGCGGGACTGTTACTTCCGAATTTTGTGATCATGTAGGTTTGATTTTGTATTGATGTGATTTTAAGAATTGGCTTTTGCTATGTTGAAAAAAGAATTAGTGTAATGTTAACCTCAAAATTTGGCAAGACACATGGTCAATAGATCTCGACTCCACATCCATCCACACGTATATTATCTTCACACTTGGACAAAGCGCTAAGTTCATGTGGTTGTATCTCTAGTGCGGGGGAGGCGACTGCGGACACTCCAACACTTAAGTAAGTCAATGATATAGAAGGTGTTGGGTGTGGGAAGAGACAATGGACGTGAGTAAATAGGATATGGGTTGAAGAGAGTACCAAGTTTGCAATATACAGATGGTATATAAAATTGCATTACCTTCGGAAGACAATACGTATGAGCTTTTGTAGTAGGAGGAAAAAGGTGGTGTCCATTGGATTCTTGACACGTTCATCTAAGTGATGCACGGGGGTCAAGCTCGACATGAATCAATCCTAGATGTCTTAGGCCTATGGCCATCTTAAATGGGGTGAAAATTCGCCACCCTATATCATAGGTCCACAGTTTGAATAAGTGGTGGGCTATTTGGTGATAATCATTCCGAAGCTCTATAAGTGTAGTCTTTCAAGTCTAGGCATGGATATTTATATAAGACATGGACTTTGATTGTTGATGAAGCTTGTGTACTACAAGGGTAATGAGTACCGCAGTGAAGTCCTATTTTGTAAGGATGGAGCCAATTAGCATAGGCGAAGCATAACTGCACAGGTAAAGTCCCATTTAGTAAGGGTGAAGCATAAATATAGAGGCGAAGAAAAGAAAAGCTCCCAGGTTGCCGAGTCCTCTCCTCTATTGTTCCCACCATTGCTCAGCCTTCGCTTCAAGTCATCCCTTTTGTCTTTCCGAGGTTATTATTGATGAGGACGAGGTAGAGGTGAGGCCTTAGTCTTTGACAAGGCAAAAAAGGCTCGCTAATGGGAAGTGAAGTGATAAAGCCCGAAACTTCTAGGGTCAATGAAGAGGAACTTGTCCTCGAAGCCACTCAAATGCTTCCATCTGAGGCTATCACCATTGTCACAATCTTCTACAACTATTGGACATAGAGGTGGCAGAACCATGCCTCTTCTTATGACACCATTGACTTGCAGGAGGTCTGCATGGCCAGCTTGTCTCGAGCACTTGGAGTTGGCCAAGCTAGACAAGATACTTGGAACAAATTGACCTCATATAGCGAAGGCAAGTCATTCACTCAATTGTAATTTGTAAAGTATATGATACTTTGATCTTATAAAATAAAGCATCAAATTTCATTTACCAATCATAAAAAATTGTTTAGGTTATGAATTATTTCTTCCTTGTATTATTTTATGTGCATAATTCACAGTTTCTCATATAACTAGGGATATCAAGAATATGTTCAACCAGAGTTTCCAAAAATAATATGCTCTACAATAATATATAAACATTATGTTACATTCCTTGGAATGCATAAATAAATAGATCTCAATTATTCACTATACTAAATAAAAATATAAATGTATATTAGAAGTAATAGAAGAACTACTCTTTAGTGACACTATTCGTCAAAATTGCCCAATTGCCCTACGCCTTAAAAGTAGATATCACATTGTAGACATTAGAAGTGTCAATTCGGGTGGTCCGGGCCGGGTCGGCCCGCCAACATATGAGCCCGGTAACGGCCCGCGTGAAAAAGCCCGCCTGCTACGGGTTCTGGGCCGGTTCCGAGTCGGCTCACAAATTTTGGACTACAACCCTGGCCGTCCGCTGACCCATTCGGGTCGAGCCCATGCAGGTCACGGGTCGCGGTTTATTCCAATTTGTATAAATAAAATTATAAAAATATAGAATTTTTAATATTTATAGTAAAAAATATTTTTTTTGTTATTTGTAAACTAAGAATTGAACAAAATGATAAATTCATATTTATACCAATAAATGTTTACATAGAATCAAATTTAATGT
>CAIGRT010147018.1:0-10634 GCA_903798405.1 Fraxinus platypoda | reverse complement strand
TACTTTGTTAGGCAATGATTCATACTCACTATATAAACGTCGCAATGATGGTGTAAGTGTTAAAGTAAGAGGCTGTTTATTAGACAATAAATGGGTGGTACCATATAATCCTTACATTTAGCTAAATATGATTTCCATATTAATGTAGAGATATGTTCCTCTGTTAAAGCCGTTAAATATGTATACAAGTATGTATATAAAGGACACAATCGAATTCATTTTACTCTGAATAAAGAACGAAATGAGCAATTTATTGATGAGATTACAAATTACCAATCAGCTAGATAGATATCTGCACCTGAAACTATGTGGTTAGTTTTGATTTATTTGATATGTCTTCTACAGTAGTTTCTTTATAGTTACATACTAAAGATGCTCCGTTAGTTACATACAATAACACGGACGATTTATCAAAAGTCATAAATAAAGACTTTGTCCACCGAACAATGTTAACAGAATTCTTTAAAATGAATATGTCAAATCAAAAGGCAACAACTTTACTCTACGAAGAATTTCCTACACATTTTGTGTGGAATGCATCCATGCGAATTTGGACTCCTTGAAAACAGAAAAATGTTATTGGTAGAATAGTCACTGCTAATCCATCTGAGGGTGAGAGATATTTTTTACGAGTGTTATTGAATCATATAAAAGGGCCAAAATCTTTTGAAGATTTGAGAACAATTAATGGTGTTCTTCTGACTACTTATCGTAAAGCAGCATTTTTCCATGGTCTTCTAAGTGGAAATAAATATTCTGAGTTGTGTTTAACCGAAGCAATTACTTATCAAATGCCCATACTATTGCGCCGACTCTTTGCCAATGTGTTGACTTTATGTAGCCTAACAAGTCCAAGAAATTTGTGGGACAAATTTACACATTTTATGATAGAAGAATATTTACATAAAGGTCTAACGCAACATGATGCTAAGGTGAAGGCTTTGCATTGTATAAATTCTTTGTTAGAGAATGCTGGTAAAAGTATCAGGGATTATTGCTTGGTAGATTTTGAATTTACTGTCAATGATGATGATATGTTTCAAACTATGATTGCCGAAGAAACTACAAATATTAATGTTGGGTTACATATGCATTGTACTAAGAATTTAAATAAGAGCAACAAAGTGCTTATGATATTATTCTCAATTGTGTTTTAAATGGTAAGAATTGAATGTTTTTTTATGGTCCAGGAGGTACCGGGAAAACATATTTATACAAAGCAATCCTTGCTGCTGTATGATCTCGGAATCTGATTGCATTAGCAACTGCTTCGTCGGGTGTGGCTGCATCTTTATTACCAGCTGGTCGAACAGGACATTTAAGATTCAAAATTCTGCTTGAATTAAGTTCAGATGTGCAATATTCTGTTAGTAAACAGTCCGCACTTGGTAAACTTCTATCAATTACTAAGTTAATTGTATGGGATGAAGCACCAATGGTTCATAAATGTGCTTTTGAAGCTTTAGATAAATTGTTAAGAGACATTACTGAATGGCAATTACCATTTGGTGGAAAAATCATTGTGTGTGGAGGAGAATTTCGCGAAGTTTTACCAATCGTGCAAAGATGAACAAAAGATTATATAATGAAGGCAAGTTTAGTTTTTTCACATTTATGGCATTCTTTTACACGGCTACCTTTAGTTCAAAATATGAGAGCAAAATTAGATCCTTTCTTTTGCAAATATTTACTAAACATTGGAAACGAAATTGAGGAAGAACATTCATACCACATGATTAAGCTTCCTGAGGATATTATTATCAATTTCGAAGACGAATTAAAATCATTATGAGAATTTATTAACATTGTGTTTCCCAATTTCCAATCATAGGGTGACAACTTAAGTATTATGATCAATAGAATAATTTTAACCCCAAAGAATGAATACGCGGATTTAATAAATAATATGTTACTTAAAGACATTCCAAGAGAGAAATTTACATATTTTAGTTTTGATGAAGTCATTGATAAAAGTGAAGGATTCATTAGTAAAGATTTTTTTAAACAGTCTAACTTCAAATGGTATCCCTCCGCATGAACTCGTGCTGAAAAAAACATGTCTGATTATATTGCTTAGAAATATTAATCCTTCTGAAGGTTTATGCAACGGGACTAGACTTATTTGTAGTGACTTTAAACAAAATGTAATTTTAGCTGAAATTGGAACATGAGAATTTCGTGGAAAACAGGTGTTGTTACCTAGGATTTCATTCATTCCATTTGAAAGCGATAAACAGTCAGTGCCATTTAAAAGAACTCAATTTACAATACGTCCTTGTTTTGCTATGACTATTAACAAAGCTCAAGGTCAAACTCTAGATTTTGTTGGTTTATATCTTCCTGAACCTATATTCTCGCATGGCCAATTATATGTGGCATTATCCAGGGCTAGAACAAGAGGAAATAGTAAAGTTTTTATTAAACCATGTGTGAAACATAAATTACATACCTTTTGCACACAATCTTGGATTTAGTAGATAGCAATTATTCATTTTAGCAATGTTTATACCATTTTGATTCAACAAATACAAAGAATCTATATTTTTTTTAGAATCATCATTAAGTTATTACATAAAGCATATTATTATGTACCACATTCCTGTGATTCATATATTATTTGACTTTAAGTAATGCCGCTTGTTCTATTTTAATCTTTTTCTTTGTTTAACGATGTATGATAAAACAAACTTGTTGATCAATGTTATTCTCTTCCTTGATCTATATTTTCATTACATTTTTTTCCTTATGTATATCCACATTTTGAATTATAAATCTCATAGTTAAAATCATGGCTGAGCATAGTGTCTAATTTTTGTCATTTTATTGATGAGACAGATTAGCATTCGTGCTTAGTTGTCTTACCTCATTCATCTTCGTAGTACCACTCTGAGTTGAAAATTACAGCATACTTAACTGTCATTGGCAAGGTTTCTTTACTGATGTTGTCTATTCTTTGCCTTCTTCTATTCCTACTCACAATTTTGAAAACAAACAGGATTCTGGTGATAGACATATTGTTAAATCATAAGTGTACTTGTAAAGGAGAGTATACCATAATGCTACTGTTGTCATGATAAACAACATAATATCCTGGCATTATTTCTAGCCCAAAAAAGTCAAGCGAAGACGTCGGAGACACAACCTTCACGTCGGAGAAAGACTCTTAAGTGCACACATGGAGACATTCTCTGCATCATGTCTCTGCGTGTGCGGGGGCTCTCGTCTCCGGAGTCTCCACACGCGGAGACATCAGTCTTCGCGTGTGCAGAGACCCCGCTATCATTTCCTCGACGCAGGGATTTTGCCTTTCATCATTATCTCCCTGTAAAAAAATTTAATATTCCTTCTTTTATGGTTTTCCAATAATATGTACATTTTTATAGCTGACCAATCTTATGTGATTCAACAATCTCATATAATAACTTTACAATTTAACTTTACAGTTTATATGTAATATATTCATATATTTCTGTAAACTGATGTGCTAGCACAAGACATAACAGTAACATGTAATCATATTTATTTACGTGTATATATGGATTATACTTGATGAAATTTCACTGAACTGATTTGCTTGCCCATACCTTGATAAAATTTCAACAATCAACTGATTTGCTTGCCATACCTGATAGAACATATTTGCTTGCCATACTTAATAAACACTAATATGTTTCCTATACTTTGATTGACAACTTACTATACAAAATACTACACTTGTTTATAAAAAAGGCTTCATTCGATGTTTCAACACACGCAAATACTGGCTTCATCAACTTTCCAACAAAACCCAACCTTCATTTCCAAAAAAAAAAATACAATACACCCCAATGGAAGAACAATATCAACTAATACTAGAAATTGTTTCGAACAATCAAAAGTGGAAAGCTAAGGTCATTGTCGTAGAAAACAATCACCAAAACCTTCAAAGCAAGGTAATGAAAGGTACCAGCATTTGATGTTAATGGATACTCGAGTAACTCTTATTCATAATACATTTATAAGTTTAGATTTAATTATTATCTATTGTCTTCATTCTGTAACTCTTCAACTTCTCATGGTATTAATACAAATTCATTTTACATGGTAATACTATCCAAGTTAGCTTATATGATTCCAACATCACTGCTTTTGAGGATCAGCTTCTTCTCGGAAAAACTTATAGAATTTCAAAAGCTTATGTGAAGAACAATATGGCTAATTACAAATATGCAACTGGATCTATCCAATGGACAATATCAGGAGAAACTCGTGTTGAAGAACTACATGAAGATAACTTGGAATTTGTTTTTTCAAACTATCATCTAACACCTTTTCACGAGATTGAACAATACATGGATACAGATGCTGATTTGAGTAAGAATCTGCACATTTATACACACAAAATTATACACTCATCGTACAAATATATAAATATGGAAAGTGTAGAAATATAAAGTATATCCTTTTACATTTGGTCAGATATACTTGCAGTTACAATTGATATCACTCTTAAGCATCTGATTCAATCAAAAGATGGCAGCCAAACATGGGCACAGGATGTGATACTTCTTGACAAGAATTTCAAAACAATGATACTAACACTTTGGGATTAATTTGTTGATAGAGAATGTGTGGTACTGGCAGACAACATCGACACAATACCAATCATCTTTGCAACACATCTCAAAGTTACATCCTTCTTTGGTATGTTGTACATCGGTATTCTATTTGGTATATTATCTTATTCTTCACATTATTTGACTACTTTGTTTTCCATAATGATATATTATTAGGTTTGAAATTGTCTACAAAAGTTCGTAGTACTTTCTTCATGAATACACCTTTAAATGAAGTAAAACAAACCGAAGAATGGTATGTAAAAATTGCTATATTTTATTATGTATTTTTGCTACACTTACACTAATGGAGCAACTTATTCTCTAAGATTGACACCTAACCTTGAAGGCTTTTCAGAATTGAACTTTGGATTCTTTGACAACATAAAATTAGCTACTGAGAAAACATATAACTAGAATAAAGCTGAGCAGAAGTATCCAGCACATAGAAGCTAAGAACAGGGATTATAATGGAGAAATTTTTGGTCCAAATTAAGGCATTATAGTATCATTCTGCACGACCCTAGGAACTTTGAATTTGGGATTTTGCTCCAGGAAAGCAGGTGGCTTCTGATACACAATTGATGCTGCCCTAATCAAAACTCCGGCAGTTAAACCCCATATCAGGTACTTTTTCTCATTCATTTCATAGTCAAAATAATGGATCAAATACTTGTCGCCCATCCACTCTCTTTCTTCTGATCTTCGATTTTCATCCTGGATAAAGATGTTTAGTATTTTTCTTGAGATTATTGCAGATGTAAGTAAAATAACTCGAATAAAAGGAAAACTAATTTTTAAATGCAAGGATATTACCTTGAGAAACATTTCCAAGGGAGCATCAAATACATCTTCAACCTCAGCAGCATTCGGACAGGGATTAAAGTCTTTGTTGGACAGTATGCCAATAACAGGAATTACTCTAAGGAGATGCTGCAAAAATTATTTAGATTTAATTGTCAGACCATATAAACCTCAAGACATAAAGCATATTGACATCCAACACCATGTTCTCAAATGTAATCATTGTCATGCACCATCTGCAATTATAATCATTTACTAATTCAGCTGTTCGTCTCTGCCTCTTTTTTTTGTGTGGGGTGGGAGGTTAGCAATTCGTTGTAAGAGCCATCGTGTTCTCGAAGCAATGTATGCCTATTTTTCACTCATATTCACCAATTTATTTATCCAATAATAATTACTTATCTCAAAAGATAACAAACCAAAAAGGAGGGAAAAGGGTTTGGTCCTTGTATTTTAGTGTTAACTGCATTGCATCTCTTACTTTGTTATATATAAAACAATATTTCGAGTTTGGCAAAATTATCAATAATCATGGATAGTTTCTTGAAGAGGCCAATGCACGGGAGCCTCAGTTCTAAGAAACATCTTGATTTTATCAATAGGCATAAAAAGTGCTGAATTTTTCACCGAATTTCTAACCTAAAAGAAACTTTTATTTAAGCATCTTCAAAGAAATTTTGTTCCCAAACAACATTATTACTCAGACTTCAAGTTTTCTCAACGGGTAAAAGATCAAGATTATATGCAAAGGAAGATTTATATTCACATCGAACTTTTAACCAATTTTGTGAAGTGTCCAGAAAGAATCCGTAATCAATCTATATGCTTTGGAAAGCTCTCTCTGTCTAGTTTCCAACGCATCAAACCTTGCATTTTTTGGCAACTTGTAGAGAAAGTTATGACAGCTTGAAGAGGGGGCTCAGAATAGGCAGGAGCTACCCAATTTTCCAAACTTGACTCCATTAGATTTTCTGGTTTTTTTCCCACGTAGTCAGCTTATGTTTTCAAGTTTTTAAGTATTATAATTTTTAGTTTTTAGTCAAGGTTTTCAATTTATGCATTTACCCATGCTTGGAGAGTTGTTCCAAGATTTCCTAATTATTGTTAATGGAAAAGGTGAACTAGAGTTTAAAGAATAGCTTCTTCTTAAAACTCTCATCCTTCGGTGGATTCCGATAGGTGGCGAGTTTTCTTGTTCTGTATCTCTTATGAGTGTCCTTGGGTGGTGATTTTTATATATTCCTTGGGTGTTCTTGCCAGAGTGGCGAACATGATTATTCTCAAATTCGGGTTGTTTTCCTTTCGGTGGTGTTAATCTATATCATTGGTCTCAACTTGAGGTTGTGGACTATTTCCTTTATTAGGTTTCCTCTTAAAAAAAATCCGGTATCAAATATACCTTAGACAAAAAGGGTTCAAGGCAAGTGACAACATTTACAAGTGAAGGATCCAGCCCGATTTCTTCCTTTGCTTCCCTTGTTGCTGTCTCGGCATCATTGGCGTCTGTCTCCTCTGCCTTACCTCCAGGCAATGAAACTTCGCCTGCATTAAGAATACTTTTTAGTTGAAATGGACAGAAGCCCTGAATGAATGTAACAATTTATCATGGATAAAGCAAAACCAATTCAAGTCGAGATGGTAAACAGATATGACAGATAAATTGATCAGAACCCATGAAGTTAATTTGATAAACTCACTATTAATAGTCAAGATCACCAAAACCCACAAACAAATTCTTCAAATTACCCAATATACACAAACAAGATAATTCTCACAACCAACCAAAATACAAAAATTATAAAATAATAGTCACCTAAAATCAGACATATTACTAAAAAGTATGTAGAAAACAAAATCAATATTAAATAAATCTAACCAGAATGAGTGGAAAGTTTTGACGATCTCTTAGTGAGAATGACTCTCAACTCTCCAGAATCCCCTTCAAATAGACAGATGAGAACTGCAGCTCTCTTAGGTCTGAACCTCTCAGGAGGCTGTTGAGCAACTGGGGTCACAGATTCAGCGAAACCCAATTGTGAAACCAATTTTCCTGCACTCTCCTCCACTTTTTGTTCCTCATCGTCATCATCATCATCAAATGGTGTTGGAGGTGACTTGTATTGGCGCAGCTGTTGGGCTAAAGCCATGAGCTTTTGTGAAGACCCAAAATTGTCGGGCACAGAAGAATCCATGAAGGTGAATCTTGAGAGAAAATTGACGATTGGAGATGATAATGTGGTTGATGAAAAGGCTAGTGAGGATATTAAAGTTCTTCGAATTAGTGGGAGCATAGGTACTAAATTATGTTAAATCTGCCTATAATTATTGGATAATTGTTGGAATCTAGGGGTGCGGCCATTCAATTCTCGAACACTGATGTATCCGTGCAGGCCGTATGGTTCTCCATGATAAAAACTAAAAAGGGGAAAAGGAGAGAGAAAAAATGGAAGAAAACAAATGAGTTATTTAATAATTAAAAAATATAATAATCTTATTACTCGTGAATTTTTATTTTATTTTTATTTTTTTGATGGATTTGTTCTTCAATTTGAGTGTGATGAAATAATTTATTTTTCCTTTGATTCATAAATAATTAAATTATAGTTATAAAAAATAATAACAATAATAATCTAACTAATTTTTTTTAACAAAAATTATTGTAACACACTTGACACCAATTTTCTAAAAAGTGTAAAGCGTGACTAGGCGTGTAAACCAACCTTTAAGCTTTACAAGCATACGCGAAACTCATATGTTTTTATTATTTTAGGCTAACAAGCGTAAAGCATTATCTATTTTTATTATTTTATTAAATATTTAATCATTCTAAAAATTATTTAATAATTAAAATAATACATACCAAACATCTAAAATTATAAAATACTATATTTACTTAATAATTTCTACAATTAGTCAATTATACAATTTTCAAGTTTTTGAAGTGCAAAAATTAGATTACTTTTCATAATTTTAACTTTCAATTTAAGTCATACTTAACAAATTTGTAGTA
Source organism: Fraxinus platypoda (assembly GCA_903798405.1). Lineage (NCBI taxonomy): Eukaryota > Viridiplantae > Streptophyta > Magnoliopsida > Lamiales > Oleaceae > Fraxinus > Fraxinus platypoda. The sequence continues at coordinate 2,225 of CAIGRT010147018.1, read as the reverse complement.
ACTTCATACATACTTTCAAAATATTCAATAATATGATTAGTTTCAAAATCATAATTACGTAATATAGATGGCACCGTAGCTTAAATCTGTATCGAATAAAATTATTTTTAATTTTTGTGTAGATAAAATCATTTAAAAACTTGAGATAAAAAAATAAAAATAGAAAGCTAATACTAAAGTCAAATAAAAGGTTTTTAAAAAAAGGAAAAAAAAATTAATAAAGCGCCTAAGTGCGCATTAAGTAGTCAACTTAATAGTTAATCGTTTAATTCGTCCTTACTATCAAGGCAAAATGCTTTGTCCACGCGTCGCTTAGGCGCACTTTATAGAATACTGCTCGACGCTATCACGGAACTCGAAATTTAGATAGGAAGGGGGACAAAAAAAAATTTGGGAACAAAATGTATATGTGTGTGTAATTCATTCTCTTATAAAATTAGATGTCTATCGGGAGATAGAAGGGACAATAGGGTAGAGAGAAGCGGAATGGTAATTACCATTCCAACTCCATCGGAATTTTGGGAGTAGGACAAAGATTAAAAATCATCATTTTATTTGAGGAATTCAAGACGAAGACAATATTCCCATCGCCTGGTTATTGTAGCTCGACAATACGGAGTGAGTGTGAGTGCAAAATTTTTTTTGGTTTTTGCCATCAACTAATAATTGGATAATGTTATATAGTTTCACTGGGGTTGTAATATCAATTTATGTAATGTTATGTGATATGCTAAATAAAAAGTAAAATTAAATTATCCATTTATCATTTAATATCATATTAACGCCACATAAATTGGATTATAATCTCAGTAGAACTAAATAGCATTGTTCTAAAAAGCGAAAAGTGTGATTAGGCGTGGAGACGAAGTTTCAAACTTTACAAGTTTAAGCGAGCCTATGTGAGATTTGGGCAGGAAAAACGTTTTCTTATTTTTAATATTATTTTAAATCATTTAATAATTAAAATAATGCATATCAAATATCTAAAATTATAAAATATTATATTTACTTAATAATTCCTACCATTAGTCAATTATACAATTTTCAAGTTTTTGAAATACAAGAATTAGGATATTTTTCATAATTTCAATTTTCAATCAAACAAATCCTACTTAGTAGATTTATAAGAACTACATACATGCTTTTGGAGTTTACAATAAAATAACGAATTTCAAGATCATAATTACATAATATAGATAGTACTATACCTTAAATCTTATTTAACTATTTAAATAAAGTTATTTTTAACTTTTGTACAGAAAAAATCTTTTAGAAACTCGAAATTATAGTCAAATGGAAAGTTTAAAAAAAAAAAAAAAGAAGCTAAAGTTAAGGAAAAAAAAAACTAATAAAACGTGTTTAAACGCTATCTAGATGAACTTTTTAGAACAACGGTAAATAACATTATCCAATTATTGGTTGAGGGCAAAAACTAGTTACAGTGATGGGTCACTTATTTTCTGACACAACTGCATAACACCTGCTAACAAGGCCCAACCCATACAGCTCAATCAAGCTTTAAGAGTAATTATACAAAGTGAGTTTCACCCACATGCACTGCCATGTAAATTAAATTAAAGAGTAATGCTATTTATATATAATTATGTATATAATAATGTACAAATAAATGACATAGAAGAGAGAGAAAGATTATAATAACTAAATTTCTTTTCTTCTCGTCTTTTTTCTCTCTCTTCCATATTATCTATCTATCTGTATACCATTGTGTACACAATGATGACAAATAACATTACTCTAAATTAAATGTATACTGTATTGTCCGACGCATAAAGAGTATTTTTTTTTTTTTTAAGAGTCAATTCTTATCGATTAACTCGATTATGGTGGAATTTTCTTTTTAATATGTTTCAATATTTTTAAAATAATAAATTTTACTTATCTAAAAAATAATCAGATTTTACCTTGCGTTTTTTGTTCATTAATAGATCACCCAATAAGAAATTCATTTTCGGTTTGCTTGTAAATTATGGGGCGTAAGCATAAACAACAAAAGAAAATTATAAGACTTAAAATCTACTTAAATTTTGAATAATGTTCAAAATATTTAAAAAGTATTTCACTGCATTACGAAATTTTCGGGTATTTAGTAAATGGAACGTCGGTTCCAGATATATTTCTGGAACCGTTCGGGTTCGGTTCGGTTTCGTTCGGTTCCGTACTATAATTAAATTTTTTAACATTTAGAGTAATACTACATAAATACA
>CAIGRT010147012.1:0-22836 GCA_903798405.1 Fraxinus platypoda | reverse complement strand
TTTGTTTCTAACTTCCTTTTTGTTTATTTGTTTATTTTTCGTTGTAACTTCAAGATTTTCCATTGAAGAAGTTTTGTAGATTTAATTAGTTATGTCTTCAAAAATAACTAAAAATCAATCAACGTTATTACATAGCCAACTATACTACGGCACGTGCGTCTGACTAGTTATTTCCTAATGCGCCAATAATTGGGTCGCTTATCTTGGGCCTGAATTATTCCATAAGTCCACCGTCACTTCAGGCCCATCCACGTAATAGTAAATTAAGGATTTGAAACAAAATTCACGAAACAGCGACCAGGGTTTACAGGAATTATAGGGTTTACACACTGCAACAAAGTCACCATCTTCACCCAATCGACGCCCCATTTGTGATTCCATTGTAGAGAGAGAAGACAAGGTACAAAATGATCACTGGCGGAAAAAGCTTCGTGTCATCGCCGCCGGCGTTTTCAAACGACGCCAAGCGGATACTCGTTTGCACCGGCAACACCTTGTCAATTTTCAGTACCTCAACAGGCCTACAGGTTCTGTTTTTTCTCAGTATCTCACAAGTCACAGTTTTTTTTTAAATTTTTTTTAACGAAATTTACTAGCAATATGTGACTCTGCAGATAAGTGAACTGGAAGGCCACGGCGCGCCAGTGACGTCGGTGATAGTAGTGCCAGCTTCTACTCCAGCTAGCAAAGTCTTGTGCCATTGCTGGACGGCGTCGCTTGACGGAAAAATTAGGTTCTGGGATTTCATGGCGCCAGAATTAATTAGGACTATTGATATTGGGTTCCCTATACACTCCATGGTAATTTGACCTAAATTAATTTTAACGATTCTGAATGTATTAGAATGTTTTGATGATATTTGTTTGCCATGACCGTGGTTAGCTAGAATCTCACATTAGTATTCTACTTCATCAAATCTTTTTTTTTGGAATTACAATCGAGAATGTTTAGCTTTTTGGGAGCTTTTTCACTAGAATTACATCTAATTTATCCATATTTTGCATTTTTATTACTATTCTTGGTAATCAATCTGAAATTGTGTGGAAACAGTCTTTTCTTTTCCTTTTTGTTTTCATGATCAGCATTTATTTGTCATGGTATACTAGAATCAATGTTCTAAAAGGCGTAATGCGTTGAGAGGCNGTGTGGAAACAGTCTTTTCTTTTCCTTTTTGTTTTCATGATCAGCATTTATTTGTCATGGTATACTAGAATCAATGTTCTAAAAGGCGTAATGCGTTGAGAGGCGTGTGGTCGAGAATCAAGAATCACAAGTTTAGGTGTGTCAATGCAAAGAATAAGCGCCATAATGCGTTTCGTATTTTTAATATTATTTTAATTATTTTTAAGGTATTAAATATATTTTTTTATATCATAAAAAAAAAATTTACCAAAAAAAGGCGGCACATTATGTTGCCTTTTAGAACAGAAACGCATTTTTCGCGCATACCCCGAATTCGACGCGTTTTTCACCCGCATCGCGCCTAGGCGAGCGTAGGCGGCGCATTTTCGCGCATTTTAGAACATGGACTAGAATAAGATAAGTATATTATGTTATTTTCATTTTTCTGTGGCGTTTTTCTTTTTAATGGTTTTGTGTCTTAAATGACGTGTCACTGATCCAATCAGGTGATTCCAAGTCTATTAAGCCTGCCAACGGAGAGAAAAGGAAAGTCTCTTGATCTTTTTGCTTACATCTATATTGAAGCTGAGAGACAAAAGGAAGGACAACCTAATTCTTCAAGTGGACAAATTCGGAAATGTAATTTAACAAAATCTCGTTTAGCTGGTGGAGTAAGCTTGGCAGAGGTACGTTTTAATTTATGTGCATTGCTTTATGTTATTTATGGTATGCCTTTTTACAAGTACGACTACGCACATAAACTCTCTTTATTATATAAGAATATGTCATTTACCATGTGATTGGAGTCTTAGGTAGAATGTATTACATGTGTGTTATGCTGTGAGTATTAAGACAATCTAGAAATACAATAATGCAATTACAATTTTAGTTCTAATCTGATAAGTTTCGCCAATAGATGCATTCTAATAAAGTTGTGGCATTATCTGCAACTGCATAATCTGTTCTCCTTTTCTGTAATATATTTTATTTCTATCTATATTAGAAAATACTGTTAGAATGTCTCTTATGGTCCTCTTCATATATGGTTATGTAACTGTGAACACGATAACGTTTTGGTGAGCTTCATTTCCAGCCATGTTCTTTTTTACGCACAAGAAGATGTGTCAGTTTGACCACAGATAAAACCAGATTTCAATAGGGTGCCTTCTTCCTGTGATAAATACTCAATATACGAATAATAATTGTTACATGATTCTACTATGTTACTCTAACGATGGCCTAATGTTTGTCTTTGAAATTGAGCAATTATTCTCGTAGGATTGGAGCTATTTCAGTTGTCTGTGAAAACTAGTATGTAAGTGTCTATATATATTGAAGGGGGAAATTCAACAATTAGAATCAATCGAATTTCTAGATCCATGTGAAATATATGCACCATTGCTCATAAATTGTGCAAAACGAATGCTACTCGATGCAGACCTACTAATTTGAGGAGAAGTTATGTAACCTCGGCTAGATGAGGTGATTTGTTTTAAAAGAATTTGAAGGAGAGCTTAATTAAATAATATTGGATATCACTGGATATTATGTTTAATATGAAAATTATTTATTATTGTTTGCTATGCTGTGCATTATCTAACCCTTTTTTTCATCTGTGAACAATTTTTTAACTTCAGGAGCCCATTTTCATGTAGGGTTATACCACTTGTACATCAAGGGTTACACACCACCTCACGTGGGGGGTGGGACCCACTGAAATAATACTAGCATGGTCGTTTCATGTATTTGAGATCATGCATTCACTGTTTTGCAGACTCATAAACCGGGTTGCATAACTATTAGTCCTTCTGGGGAATACATTGGAATATGCGAAACGCGCAGGCTTCGAATATGGGAAATTCCGACAAAAGATTCTGATAATGCTATTTATAAGAAAATCAGATTGCATCATACGAAAACGTTTACCACTCTTGCTTTTCATCCTACTGAAAGGGTGGTAGCAGCAGGTGATGTAACAGGAAGGATCTTATTATGGAGAGGTGTTGGTCACAGAACATTCTCTACCGGTGATAAATTTATTAGTGGAGGATTTAGTAAGGACGCAGAGGAAAGGCCTGGAGTGAGGGGCAATGATGATGCTGATTCTTGCACGACATGGCATTGGCATTCTGCAGAAGTGAATGTTCTCTTCTTCTCTTCGGATGGCGCCTATTTATTTTCAGGTATACATATGAAATTTGTTAACACTATTGACCAGGTCGATGCAGTAGTTCAAAATTTGTAGGAGGCATTTTCATTTGTTTCTATCTTTTTTTATTGCATTCATTTGATCTGTTTATGTTGCATGTTGCATGTTGCATTTTTGTCATAATAAGATCTTTAACTGGATCCAGGTGGGAGAGAGGGTGTTTTTGTGGTATGGCAATTAGACACTGGGAAGAAAAAATTTCTTCCAAGAATTGGATCTCCGCTTCTATATTTCACAAATTCTTCAGATCCTTCACTATCGTCTGTAAGAAATTCATCTAAGTTTTAGCCAAGATTTTTTTTTTCTTTTTTGGTACATCATCTTGTATCTGCTTCTGTTGAATGAGTTCTTAATAGTAAATTTCTTCAGATATCCTGTGCAAATAATCGAATTCATCTACTCAGAATGCCTTCAATGGAGATCTTGAGGTCCATTTCAGGGATTAAGGTTTGTTGCAATAAGCCACTGTCTTTCTCTTATGAAAATAAAGAAAATAGTGAAAGCTGTATTCGTTACTTCAATAAAATGTTTTATTTGAGATATTTATTTTAAATGTTACCTTTGACAAACTTATCTAAAACCTGTATAGATGATATTCTGGGTACTTTTTTCGGTAATTTTTGTCTCTTCGCAATTCTCTCTAAATTTTTTTTCTTTATAGTTGCGTCAAAGATCTTGCTGTCACACGGTTGTCAATATCTGCCATAGGTTTGCATGATTAATATGTTCATAATTATCGTTAATGGCAATTAGCAGCATTTGGGATCAAATACGAACATATATATTAAGACTTCAACTGTAATTTTTGCTATCTATTTTGTCACCATTATCTTGTCATTCCCTATTAGGGGGAGGGATCGTTCCCTATTAGGGGGAGGGAGTAGGTAGGATTTGGAATCGGGACAGAGATCTCTCTTCACATTTATTAGAATGCTCTTGTGCCTGTTCCTCATTCTTGTTGTATGTTTGTGATAGGTGACGAACTTATGGCCTATGGGTTATATTGTATCTGTATAATAGATCACTTTGCTTAAAAAATATTTTCTTTTATAATTTCAGCTTCCGAGTTCAGTTTCTGATATATATGAAGAATCGGGTAGTGGTGTCGTCTTTGATCACACTGCTGGGTTGGTTGCAATACCAACAGACAATTACAGTGTACAGTTCTACAGCTTGTTTAATGACCGTGAAATTTCCGAGGTGAGCATGTGAAATTGGTTTATTAGTTAAGCTATTGATTTTGTCATGTGTATTAGACACTAGTTTTTCTTTTTCACTATCCTGTGTGCTGATGTTCAGTATCTCCACTACAGGCATTTTTCTTTGGTGGTGTTAGGGTGGGGGTATTGTGAGGGTGATGGGGTCATGAATCATAATTAGTTTCTGAGATAATAAGTGATCACATAATTTTGAACATCTTTAAAGCTTCTAGGTCTGAGGTTTTTCTTTTTCGAAATTTTAAAATTCACAATCCTTTGTAAGTTCATTTTTGCAGCATATTATCTTTTAGAAGGTGATGTCTCTTGATTTACATGTTTTCAGGTCCAAATCTGTGAAAGGAACCATCAGCCAGGTGATGAAGTTATGGTATAAATACTCTTTTTAAATCATTTTTACTAAATGCACTTACGGTTTGGTATGGCATAATAGTCTTCGTTTTTTACATATTTTTTTGTCTAGCTTTCTTTGTTGCTTTTTGGCTGTGTTTTCATGTTGACTTGAGAAGCTCTCAAGTCTCAAAGCATTTTTATAAAAACGGTCCCAGAAAATTTTATGAAGAACATTTTGCATTTTACTTTCCAGCACATTTCTCCAACTAATATTCGGTGCAATTGGAATCGAATCACAGTGATTAGACTTTCATATTATGGCTTTGCAGGTAAAAGTGAATTTGGTAGCCCTCTCCCGAGATGGTTCTACCATGGGCACAGTTGAAACTAGACTTCCTGAAGAAAAGATAGGTGGCCTTTTAAGTCTAAAGTTCTGGGCTTGTGGCTCTCAAAACAAAGACTTCAGCTTATCTACTGTCATATACGAACCACACAGGTTTATCGTTATCTTCTAACACTTTTATATTGCTGCAGCAGTAATTTCATATGAAAAAATGCCTCTCTTCCCTTCCATGTAAAATACTCTATTCTAGATATCCTAATATTTTTTTTCCTTCTATAAAGGGAGGCTAGTGTCTCTTCTATTGCATTCCATCCAACTTGTAATATGGCTATCACTTCCTCATATGGTGGCGACTTCAAGGTGGGTGGGTGGACTACTTTGAGTGATTTGTTCTGTAAACTTTCCCTTAATAATGATTTCAGATTGGCAGATTTGGGTTCGTATGCATGACACCCACCTGAAGGACCAGATGCTTCAGAGTAGTGGCTGGAGGTGCCATGCTGTTGGTTCATACAAGTATTCTCTCTCTCCAAACTATTATGTCATTCCTTCAACAGATAATTCAGAAACCTTGTTTAGACTATTGTAATGTGACATCAAGGTTATAAATTCCTCCAGGTTCTGTTATGTGCTCTCACAATTATGAACTTTATGTCTAGTTACGTGTCGGATGCCGGCACTCCTCGGACACTTTGCCATGGTCTTTTTTTTTTCTTTATCAAAATATATAATATTTTTAACTCAAAGTTATTATTAAATAACAAATATGTATTTACATTTAAAAGATTTCAACGAGAAAAATTAATAACAAGTATAAAACTAAATTTATACTATATAAATGAAGAATTTTAAAGAATGTAATCAACGTGTCGATGATGTGTCCTGTCAGTACTTTTTTGAAATGCCGACATGTGTCGTTTGGTACTTCATAGGTTTTATCTGATACAAGCCTTTATTATGACAAAAAATGCACATTTAAGTAGATTGATATATATGTTAAAGGTAGATTTTCTTATACATATACCTAATAACCAAGATTTTGTTTTTGGTAGGAAAAGGCCTATGACAGCTGCTGCATTTTCTGCCGATGGGTCTGTTTTGGCTGTTGCTGCAGAAAATGTTGTTACATTGTGGGATCCAGATCAGAATATTCTGGTGGCAGTAATTGGAGATACTCTTGAGGTAATATTACAAAGCTTTCTATTGCTGTTTTTTAAAAAAAATTTGGGGAAAGAAACGTGTCGTCGCCTGGAAAATTTTATTTCCCTTTGAGATATCTACTATGAGATGTATAGCAAACTGTTCTCCTCCATTTTATGCATGTTGACTTATTTTGCACTCTTAAAATATTTCAAGTCAAAATGATTTGTGATCATTTGAAAAATTACTTTTTGCTGTAACAGCCAATTTCGACGCTCTCATTTGTTGGGAAGTCGACATTTCTTGTGTCAGCATCACGAGGTTCAAACCCACAATTGACTGTATGGAGTATGTCAAAGCTGTCTATATCTTGGTCCTACAAGCTTCATGTAGAAGGTCTGTATCCTTATTTCTTTCTAGCATTTTTTTCCCTGTTAGAAGAAGTGAGAGTCAATTGTAAAATTGGAGAAAAGGAAATCTTTTATCTTTTGAGATTTTATCTGTTTTTGTGTCAAACATCTAAGATAAATCATTTCAATATAACTATTAGCGGAGACAATCATGAAAATAGGAAGCACCCACTCACAGAAAGTTCGTCGAATTTATTTACGATTTCTTTCCGTGCCACTGGAATTGGGTATGATTGGACCCTTGATTAAGGCCAAAGATAATTTGATGGCTTTATATATAACTGTATGGTGCTAAGAGATTTTAACTAATTTTTCCAAAACAAGATATTGCAGACCAGTTGAAAATGCTTTCTTCATCAGTAAATCTTTTTCTTGGTCAATATTATGTTATCTGTGCAGATATAACATGTTCCTTGGATGGTTCCACCTTTGCTGTTCTTGCCCTTCTTCCTAAGACATCTGAATGTGTGGAGTCTACTGAAGCCACATTACAGGGCGTAGATGGGGCTATCTTACTGTTCAATGTAGAAAATCCTGTTCCCTTGGCTACCTGGTTTGCAAGCAAGGTAATTTTATTTTTATAATCTAATGATATTAAATACTAGGTAGAGATAACGTTAATAAACTTCTGCTGCTTAGAGGGTGTAAACTCTCGTATTATTTCTCAGTTGGTTTCGTAATAAGGAACAAGCCCAGTTCAAGACGAACTTGCAATGAGTTCCAGCCATTAAAGTAGAGGAGGACATGGCACTTTGTAGTAATTATTTAGACGTCTCTTATATACTCATATTGCACCTTGTATTAATGATTTTGACCTCTCTTATATACTCATATTGCAGGCTCAGGGCGGAAGACTTGGTTTTCTTCAAACAAGTCCTAAATTGGAAGATGAAGTTGCAGATGTAAAACCAGCCCATGGTTTGTTGGCTTACATGAATAGAAATTATGAGTATGTTCTCTTCAATTCCTATGGTGAGCAAGGCCATAACCAGAGCGTTACTCGCCAGCAAAATTCAAGCAATCTTGAGGAAAAAGGTAATACACTGTTTTTTCGAATGTACTGTTAAGGTAATCTGCTTACAAAAGAGATTTTATACACTCAGTTTAGAATATTTCACCGCTTTTGATTCTTGAAGTTAATATTCTACTTGATGCACAGTAGTGCTGCTCTCCTACATTATGATATTGAAGTTATTTTGCGTAAAACCCGTTCAGCATCCTTGTGATGTTTGGTTGGGTATTTTATCGTTTGGGCAGACATTACTGAGTATACTCATTTTAATCTCGTGTAAATATTTTCCCTGGCAGAAAAAATTGGTTATGCATCCATCTATGGTGAACTAGCAGAATTCAGCGAGGAAAAAAATCAAACTCGAATCCCGTATATACCATATGAGAAAAATTGGGAAACAATATTTAGTGGACCATCTCATAAACTTGCTCCTCTTACCAAGTTGTGTTTGGACTTTTTGGATTCATCACTAGAAAGGAGAGCTGTCACTGTGGAATGAACAGTGTGGAGTGCTGTTTCTCTTAAGCAGCAAATCGTTAATCACTTTTCTCCAATTATCACATGGTTTGAAACAAAAGGGATTGCTACATTGACCGTGGACATCCTGACATAGTTATTACTCAGGTATTCTCGTTTATGTACTGGAGCAGATTATATTGCAATTATCGATGGAAGTACCTACATATAACCAGATATTCAAGTAAGATACGGAGGGACGACCCGTAATATGTCAACCTTTTGCCCCTTGGAGATTTGAGGATGATGGTGTATGTTGTTAGTTTACTTGTACGTATAGCAATAGTTACTCCGCAGACTGGTTTTATGATTGCTAGGAACAGAGAAATTTTGGCTGAATCGAAGCTATTATTTAGCTCGGTAGGTAGTATTTTTTGGTGAGCTCAATTTCTAAATCAAGTCGAAACTAATTTGATCTTATTTATTGGATGACTGCAAAATTGAAAATTAATTTTCATCTTGTCTGGTCTATCCAATGGTTAAATTCATAACATGACATAACAAGTTTGTTTCTTCTCGAGATACACGAAATTCTTACCTATGTTTGTCCCTACTTGATAGAGAGTCGAATAATTTAAGGATATCGGTCATTAGCACAAGTGAATATTTGTCTATTACATGGTTTTATTTTATGAAAGAAAACTGGGTGGGGATGGAAGTCCTAGTGCTTTTAATATTCGAATCTTCTCAAGTTTGCTTCGCAATAATTTAATTGTTTTCAGTAGTTTTGTAGTTAACAGTCAAAACGATTGTTGCAATTTGCTTTTTCTTAATTAAAGTTAGATATAAGTAATTTTAAATATAAATATGCAATATTCATTGAATCGACAATAAACTCAAATTTACTTGTGCAAAACGTTCTAATTGTGCATTTTTTTCACATTTCACTCTTATTTCAATATTTCATTGTGGAAATCATCATTTTCATTTAATTTCACATTAAAAAGTCATGAAATGACTAATATACATTCATATTTAAATGAAACAAAAGGAGAAACGAAAAATAAAGAACTAATTATAACTGTTGATCCCAAAAAATGAGCTCAACAGATGTTGGATCCGCACTGACGTGGTAAGAGTGGACTTGACATGTTGTCCTCCAGATCCGAGCTCCCAGGTCCCACGTAAGCATCATATCAACGTGGACATCAACGTGGGTAGCGAGCTCACACGGGCAGGAAACCAGCTGGGAGGTCAAAGGAAGAGTTAACAAAGTCAGAATAAAAGAAAGAAGCAATCGTCAGAGGTCCCTTTCTGCTGAAGCAGATGTTGTCGAACTCCACCCCTCATGGAGCTCTGGAGCCTGAAGCAGAGGTCACTCTAAGCAGTCCAAAGTGATTGGTGTGACGTCTGTAATAAAGTATGTCAGTATGACAGCCTACTAAATAAGACGACTGACTCTGTGTCAAGTATTAATTGTAAAAGTGGACAGTGATGTGAGGCCTCGATCCAGGAGATCAGGCCACGTGATTTTGATCCAACGGTCACCACGTCAGCCATAATAGTATAAATAGCTTATCTTTGTATGGAAAAAGGCGGCGGCATCCTGGTAATCAAAAGACAAAATACATGTACTGAAAACTCTCAAGAATTCAAAAAACGCGTCGTACATATTCCGGTAAAAACACGTCGGATCCGCACTTGACGTGGTAAGAGTGGGCCCGACATCTGTTGAGCTCATTTTTTGGGGTCAACAATAACCATACTCTTAATCCCTTTGTGAGCCTCAGCAAGTTGAACAGATAAATGTTGGAATTCAACAAAATAATTATCGTTTTTGAATGGATATTCATTTTCATTAGGGATTCTTGAGGGAAATGGATTACCATTCTCTCCATAGAAACTTCACAAAAAAAAAAAAAATCAAGAAAAATTTCCTAAACCCAATCCTCAGATCGACTTGGAGGAAAGCAGATCATGTGTACAAATAAACGTGCCAACGCTGAAACTCAAGTTCATTGGAAGTAAAGAGTGCAGCATGGCCAAAAATCTGGATTTTATGGCCATTTTTAGAATAAGGGATGTTATATTTGTATAGCTAAGATCCTAGAAAAATTGCAAACGGTGGTGCTTTATTTAAATATATGTTTGTCATTTCACAAGTTTTTATTGAGAAATTGGATTAAAATGATGATTTCCAAAATGAAATTTTGAAAGAAGGGTGAAAATGTAAATAAATAAATAATAAAAAATGTAACGTTGAGACATTTTGCACGATAAACTCCATATGTAAAAAAATTTTGTGCCAATAATCTAGTGGAGTTATGCTGGTTGTATAAAAGATAGAATCCAGAAGCAGTGCCGAAGATGTTTTGGAGGGAAATGATTTGATGAAAAAATTGACTGTATTTTAAACTGACAAATGATATAATGCTATGCGATATTATGTAAATATTTATGTCAATTTTGTTGTACATATAGCAAGATCAAATTAGTCTGGTTGTCGTAGTTCAATTATCAATTAACTTATCATCATTTTGTTCAAAAATTTAAAAGGGACATCCTAATCATCCCTGCAGGCGAAGTACACGATTCTCAATTTTACAAATTTAGGATTAATTTATTAATATATATTCACTAACCAAATAATAGCACAAACTATATTAACCTAGTTGATTTATCATTATTGGTATTTATCTTAGGACCTCGTGGATGCAAAGGATATGTCCCGATCAATACTTGTTTTCCAGACCAACTCTTTCAAGCCTCGTACATTCATCTTCTTACTATTTTTCTTCTCAGTAAAATTACAAGTATTATTTATTTATCCATTATTTTTATCTATTTATAATTTAAATTGTTCATAACACTTTTTAAACATGTTTTAAGCCTTATTCTCAATATACACAAATTAGAAATACACAGCGAATTAACTGTCGTTGTAAATAAATATATTCTACAAACAAGAAATATTTTAAATTTTATTTACATTTTCCTTGCATAAAACCATTCTCAAATCCAATTCCAATTCCAATTCCAAAACAGACATACGATACATAATAGGCTTCGATAATCAATGAAAGCACAAAATTCAACTATAATTACATAAACCAAATATTCAAGATCCATGAGAAATCCGACTCGCCATACCTTCTGTTCCGGATCCCTGCATTTCTTCCCCGCCCGAAACCACGATACCCGGATAAGAACTCGGTATCGCAGCAGCAGCATTTCGGGTTGCATAATACACTGTTTGGTTTGCACTTTCAGGCATAACCCGTGTAGGCATTTCATATTGCATCACTCCAGCACCATAAACTCGATTGACACCGGGTAAGGGTTGAGATTGAGGATACACGACTGGTATTTGACCCGGAGCAAGAGGTATTTGTTGAATATACTGAGTTCGGATTGGAACAGGTGGAAACGGATTACTTCCAGGTTGTGCAGTTCCCGGAACATAATACACAGCAGGTATATGTTGCACGGTTTGACCCGGATAGTGCCATGTCGGAGCACCCGCATATCCGGATTGTGGAGGACCCATTTTGTCAGTCACCACCTCAGCCACACCCTCAATTGCTTGACTTTCCTTGGGCTCAACTGCAGGAAGCGGGTTTGGGTTAACAGGCTTCGTTCTCACCGGCGGAAGATCAGGAATCCCAGGCGTACTAGGTGGTGCCAGAGATGATGAGGTGGAGCAAAACGGCGAAGAAACAACCGGAGCTGGTGAACCCGGATCCGAAAACGATACATTGTCGTTCAGAAGGTTCTTGTTCCTTAATTTGGATTCTCTTATAGCATCATCCGAATTATCCAACCCAAATAAATAATCCGTAACTTCAGATACAATTGACGAGACTTCGGACTGCCCACGCTCCAGAACCGGACCCGAGCCTCCATTGAGAGCATCGAAAAACCAGTTTTGCCGCTTAGCGGAGCCGTCGAGGAGGGAGCTGATACTAGAGGCTCTCGAATCAGCATCCGTCGAGAAGAGGAAAAGCCTGAGACGAGCTGTTTTCTGATTCTGGCTGAGCCGATCATATTCCTCCATCATATTCTCTACATCCTCATCTGTAGTGACTGTAATCAGAGAATCCAGTTCTTCGCTTGGAAGCTGGTACTTTATGCATATAGTGATTGTACCGGAGAGCTTGGAAAGTTTCAAGAGGAAAGAGGAGAAGGTTATGTGACGGTGAACGGCGATGATTCGGGTGTCGCCGCCTACATAACGGAGCTGGTTGTCGTGCGGTCGGGGGAGGATTTTGCCGCCAAAGCTGCACATGAAGCGAACCCGCGGTTGCTGCACGGCGGAGACGTCATCATGTAGGTGGTGCTGCTCCGACCTAGGCGTGGAGGAGACTGAATCCAACTCAGTTACCGGGTGAATCGACGCCATTAATTCTGCAAACAATTTCAAATCAAATACAAGAAAAAGAAGTTAAAGCCCATATACTCAAATCAATATATACACACATGAATATAGAGAATTGTGTATAACATATATACAGAGAAGTGGGTGGGATGGAGAGGAGGAGGAGCCACTGTTAGCGTACGAAATTGTAAAGAATGTCAGAATATTTAAGAAGATTTGGCTGTGATATAGGTGGCGTCACAAACAAAATTCTTACATCATGCGGTTGTTTTTTCTTAAAAAGGTAATTAAAGTTTTTCCTTTTTTATTGTCCAATTAATTAAATATTAATTGATTTAATTTTGCATCTTCAATAATTGAGTTGGATTGTCATCAACCATAAATTGTATGGGTTAACACAAATCTATTATACCTAAGACATGTTTGATGCACATTATTGAGTGAATAATGTATTTTAAATAGTGATTTGATCGAAATATGTGGTTAAAAAATAAGGAAATTTTTTGAATTTGCGTGTAATATTATTTTGAATCATGTTATGTGTACATAATCATGTACACACGACCTTACACCCTCCTCACATGGAGGGGGCCCACACATAATAAAATATTTGTGGGCCCCCCTCCATGTGAGGGGGGTGTAAGGCCGTGTGTACACCATGAGATGTACACATAGTATTATTCTATTATTTTATTGAAAAATGTGTGATTAAAAATGAATTTTGAAAAAAATGAATTTTTGTAAAAATGTGGATCAAACAAGTGCTAATTATTCATCACAATCATCTATTTATATTGTGTTTGAGCCTCATTATTTTGGAAGAATGCATTTTGAAATAATAGATTAATTGAGAATGTGTCGTTAAAAAAAAAAATGTTATTGATGTGATGAAAAAATTATTTCATTGAAAAATGTATGGTTGAAAATAAGAATAAAACTGGCTCAAACAAGACTTACATTCAAAATTTCCTTTTATTGCAACTTGCGGCTCTGACCTAGGCCAGTTGAAAGGGTTTTGTTAGTGGTCGGCAACAATACCTTTTGGATATTCATTATTAATTAATTAAAACCATAAGAAAAATGACATGCAGCCAGTAAGAAGTATGCAGTCTACGTCGGTCCAATTGCGAATAGTAGTATAATTGGCGTGGCCACCTTCTTCAATTATCATTTACAATTGAGGTCCGGAAAAGGAAATTATTTTTGGCACCGTCCATATGACTTTAATAATGTTACGTATCCCTACTGGCCTTGCAATCTGGATGACATGTTAAATGAAATGTGAAATAAAATGAGTCATTTAATTTCACTTATTATTTAACGTCATCTAAATTGGGATTACAATCCTCAACGAGGTTAAATAGCATTTTCTTTTATAATTGGTTCTAAATTTTTAAATTTAAAAAATTGGATGGGACATTGATCCTAAAAGAAGTCAAGGGTCAAATGAATCAAATTGAACCTATGGTAAGAAGAAGAAGAAGAATATTAGCATGATACAGTCAATTCTTTCTTTGGTGGGTTTTACAGTTATTCAATTTTCTATTGAGTAATGTTATTCATCCTCAGTGGGGTTATAAACACAATTTATGTGACTCTAAATGATAGGTTAAATGAAAGGTGAAATTAAATGACTAATTTAATTTCACCTATCATTTAATGCCACATTAACGTCACATAAACTGTGTTTGTAACCTAACATTACTCTTTTCTATTTGAATTGATTGATTTGTTCTGATTTTGATAATAACGATGAATTCAGCTAAACGATAACATCGAGATCTGTACCGCTTTTTACAATATGATTTTTTTTTTTTTTTTTTAACAATTTGACTAGGGTTAGTTTTATGCTTATGATATTATGTTGAGCCATCTTATTCACAAGTTATGAAAAATAAAATATTTTATTTATTTAGAGTTATTAATCAATAATCAATGGACAGTTTGTGATAGCGTAAAACAAATTGAAGTTGAATAAAATTATTGAACCGTATGATTTGAGATTCACTTGGACTCGACCTATCTTTGTACCCTAGGATTGGGGAACCAGAAATTGCAGTTGGGCGGTCATTGTGGGACCGAGGAAAGTAAGAGTCGAGCTCTCAGCTTGAGCAGGGCCACAAGAGTTCCAATTATCTTTTGTCTCCAATTGCAACCGATCGAAGTTTCGAGTTGTGACAAACTGATTTTCCAAAAATAAAAGCAAAAATGCGTAAAGTTCAAATGGGTTTGAAATTTTCACGTGCCAAAAATTGACTAATATCAATAAGTTTGTTTTCTTTCATGATTTTCAGATTTCATGCTTTAAAACGGAATTGTAATTGGAAGTTGAGGATGAGACTCGTTATGGATTAAATACACAATTAAATATTGAATTCCATATGTGTTGGAGTTTGAATTTAATAGTGATACTTAAGGTTTTAATTAGTTAACGTTTCTAATTAGGTGACAATTTAATTAAATTTTAAAGTGTAAATTGCGGCCGTCATCTCAACCTTAACCCTATTCTGCGCTTTTATCGTCAACCGTTATCTCTTTACATTTATATCCTCAATTTTTCATAAATTAGCGGCTATTGTCCCTAATAACATTTTTTGTTTTTGTTTTTTTAACGTGGCTTGAAATGTCAAGTTTGCCCTTGACTTTATACAAACGTAAGAATGAATACAAATTCGGACAAAAACTATTATTAAGGACGATGGCTACTAATTGTGAAATAAAAATGTCAAGAAATAAAGGTTAAGGATAAAAGTGCAAAAGAGAGTAAAGGTTGATGACGGTTGTCACAATTTACGCAGTTTTTAACAAACTTCGCTGAAATTAAGCCATCTACTTATAAAAAGCTAAAGATTCATGACTCATTGTGTCTATCAGATTGAATAAGACGAAAAACACTTTTGTCATTCTCTTCTTCCATACACATATCTGTCGTATCCGTTTACTGTTAGTCAAAAGGTAAGTTCTGATTATTTTTTGTTCGTTATGATTCCCAGTTAGCCCTTCTTGTTTCCTGCGAACGGAACAAAGAGTTTAGTGTAAAAAATTGACCTTTTTATGTATAAGGAATTATGCATTGTACTATCATATTCCTAGGTTTTGTTCACTGAAACCGGTTGGTTGTCTTTTAATAAGCTCCTTCGGTTGTTTACAATATTTTTTCTTCTCTTGTCGGATTCTGTTAGAGGGGGAGCAACCATGACTAGTGTTGATTCAAACGGCGTCCCAAGTACTCCAACCAGGCTGGAGGTTTGAGCTACAACATGTTTGCTTGTGCTTAAAAGCTACAACATGCTCTTGTATTTTTGAACGTCTAATCTTTCCTTTTTGAATCAAACATCAGGGAAAAGGAAAGGCGACCGTCGTTTGCTGGTTTCTTGGACTTGGATCGCTTATGGCATGGAATAGTATAATGACAATAGCAGATTACTACTATGCATTATTTCCTGTAAGCATCTTATTTCTTTAGTTAATCAGCCCTGGAATTTTTCAAGCTCTTGTTTTCGGCATGGTTGAGAGTCACAATAGTACAATGCACGATAAAAAAAAAAGGACGTGTTGACACATGCAGTAATGGACTGCAGTATTGAGTTGTTCTTGCATTCCTTTGATTATCCGGAACTAATATCCAATATTGGACATTCTTTTCTACCTGCTTACTTCAATATTTTATGGATTTATACCTTTGAAATTTGAGGAATTTATGATTTTTCTACTTTTGCAGCTTTACCATCCTTCGAGGGTACTTACCCTCGTTTATCAACCATTTGCTGTTGGAACAATGCTGATACTGGCTTACTATGAGGCAAAGATTAACACTAGGATGCGCAACATCTTCGGATACATTCTATTTTCCCTTGGTACTTTAGGACTTCTAGTTGTAAGTTCTGCTATTAGTCAGTTTGTACGATCCTTTCAACGATTTTTTTTGTTTCTAAACCCCATTGATGTAATCAAATTTGTATGGTTCCAGTTGGATCTAGCCACAGGAGGTAAAGGAGGAATCGGAAATTATATAGGCATTTGCATTTTTGTTGCTGCTTTTGGAGTTGCAGATGCTCATGTACAAGGTGGACTTGTTGGTGATTTGTCATTCATGTGTCCCGAGTTCATCCAAGTAAGATTTGTAGCTAAAGCATGTTTCTCTCTTCTTAAAAATTACTTTTCTAGAAAGTAATCAAGTTGGACCACCGTTGTGCTCGTCTGTTCTTGCAGTCGATGTTTGCTGGTTTGGCTGCATCGGGGGCTCTTACTTCTGGCTTGAGGCTAATGACAAAAGCTATTTTTGACAAATCCAATCATGGTCTTCGTAAAGGAGTCGGTCAGTATTCGAAAATATCATAAATATCAAACTTCCCATTGATCTCCCTAAATAATCAGACTCGTTGAATGTTTCTGGTTAAACATTCAAATGGTGGAAATTATGGATTTTAATTGTGAATAGCTAGTCTTTTAGCATATTTTCAATCATGCTACACATACAGATTTTGTTCATAGAATTGTTTCACAGATAACACATGACAAAACATCGTTGAAAGATTGGCATCCTGTAGGACTTTCCATATACTCAGGGAATAATCCGCGTATTTTTGGTACATCTAAATAGTACACTGAGATTATAGGTTTTTTATCTTGTTCAGTACTGTCCATGTTCAATCCTAATTATGGAAATGAGATCATTGTTATTTGGATTCAGACACAATAATGTTCTTTATTATGGTTTTGCAGTGTTATTTCTCGCCATCTCGACAGCCCTTGAATTTCTATGTATATTCCTATACGCGTTTGTCTTTAGCAAACTCCCAGTTGTGAAGTACTATCGGGCAAAGGCTGCATCAGAAGGTTCGAAAACAGTATCATCCGACCTTGCTGCTGCTGGCATCCTGACTACAGAAAGCGAAAGCGTAAATTAAGTCAATAGAAATTTGATTCTCAAAAAAATATTATTTCAACATTTAAGAAATGCTTTTTGCTATCACTGCAGGTTGTTGATGCTAAAGACGATAGACTGAGCAACAAACAATTGTTATCACAGAATGTTGATTATGCATTAGACCTCTACTTGATATATGTTCTCACATTATCAATTTTTCCAGGATTCTTGTACGAAAACACTGGATCCCACCATCTAGGCTCTTGGTAAGTGCTCATATGATTAATTTCTTGGTTTAATCAATTTTTCTTTGAGGAAATTGAGGAAAAATTGCTTGTAACAGCTCTCTTTCCTATTCAAATTCTTTTTTGTCGTTAATAAGTCCCATGCTATTGAACACTCTCTACCAAACATGCGGTTATAGCTTACATTACCAAGTTTGCTAGTGCCTAGAGACATTAGTCTCATCCATGAAATTCAAAGCAGCTGATGAAAAACCAGACGTTATAAGTATTTTGGCTACTAAGAATCATATATTCTGTCAATTCAGGTATTCAATTGTCCTAATAGCAGTGTACAATGTGTGGGATCTTGTATCGAGATACATTCCCCTTATTGAACGCATCAGGATAGAATCCCGAAAGGGCCTTTTGATTGCATGTCTATCGCGTTTCTTGCTTGTCCCGGCCTTCTACTTCACTGCAAAATATGCCGATCAAGGATGGATGATATTTCTTGTATCCTTCTTGGGACTAACAAATGGCTACCTCACTGTATGCGTACTCACAGCTGCTCCCAAAGGTTACAAAGTAAGTCGATACCCAAACCTCATAACATAGCATGTATTCGTTATAATTTCTTTGTATGGCCTAATATGCGAATGGAAACTGTATTTGTAGGCACCAGAGCAGAATGCATTGGGTAATTTGATGGTCGTTTTTCTTCTAGGAGGCATTTTTACGGGCGTTGCTCTTGATTGGTTGTGGCTTATCGGTAACGGAAAGTTTTGAGGAGACGATGTTTATACTTGCTGAAAGACACACAACGAACAAATTTTGTTCAATTATTTGGCTAGCAGTAGAAATTTCCATGCATAGACTATATTATTAATTTGTAAATATATTCAGTATTCGTAAATTCCCATGCATCAACTTCACATTTAATTTCTCAAGAATTAAAAAAAATAAAAAAATAAGTTGTTTCGACTGAATATTGAGCAGTCGAATACTTGTTGATTTGTATGCCTTTAAACTTGGTACAATCCATCCCAACACACATGTTTGATTAGAGTAATTACTAGGAACATGGTTTCGGATAATCAGGCAGTTAAGTTGCAACATTCACGGGTTAATTCACCTTAGATAGGGATGAAAATGACAGTTATTTTGACAGTTAAAAAAGTCAATGGTTGAAATATGTTGAAACAAGTTCACTCACCCTTTTCTTTTCCTGCGACCCCTTTCTTTATATATTTCGAGAACGAGTATTGATATATAATCTATTCGTTATAGATATATCGATGAGAACACCTAGCAGAGAAGACAATTGCATCGCAGAAATTCGAACTTTCGACTTATCGTTAGAGAATTGCCATTTTCGGGAATTCAATGTTGCCTTGTTGCTATGAACTTCTTAAAACTACCTTGCTTTTCTTACACTCAAAACTTTTCTTTACAAAATGCATCAAGGCATTCCTGGTTTGGTAACAGACATACTCTTCCTATTTGAAGCAGAAATGTATTTATGTTCCTATTTTATCGAAATTCATTTTTCGTTGCTCTATGCCGACTATTCTTATTTTCTCAGACGTTTTCTAGGTTGTTTTGTTGAAAAAAATGATGCTGCAAATTTCTAGATTATTTTGTTGTAAACAAATAATTCCCAAGCCATTAGGAGTTCAATGCAGGAACTTGCACAAGAAATCCGTCGATGTGACATGGGAAAAACCAGAAATCGGGTGGACAAAGTTAAACTACGACGGATCCTGCAAATGCAAGACGGGAAAATCAAGCATCGGAGGGATTTTCAGGAACCATAACGCTGAATTCTTACTCGGATATGCTGAATCAATCGGAAATTCCAACAGCATGATTGCAGAATTGGCTGCTCTTCGAAGAGGCCTCGAGTTAGTACTCGAGAATGGTTGGAACGACATATTGCTTGAAGGAGACTCCAAGAGTCTAGTTGACATAATTGCACGAAAAAAACCAGTAAAATGCGTAGAAGTACAGAAGCATGTTACGCATATAAATTCGATGATGCCAGAAATTGGAAACTGTATTTTAACACATATTTATAGGGAAGGCAATAGGGCTGCCAATAAATTCGCACAAATGGGACACAATTTGAAGAACCCTCAAATTTGGCGGGACATTTCTCAAAATGAAGTTCTTCGACGTATTGTGCTTCAAGATGCTCAAGGCAAAACGTTTCTTCGAAGAAGATAAACTAAATTATACGTAATTTTCATTCTTTGTTGTAAGAAATGAACATTATTGTAAAATCTCAAACACAGGAACTAGGAAGAGTTCGAAATATTTGGCCAAACAGCACAAATAGACACAACATTGTAAACCACATTCTAAATACTTGATTTTAGTAAACACTGTTGATGTCCTCGAGCAAACAGATCATACCAATGTTATCAATTTCAGACATCATGGAATTATATACCTTAGCCTATTTATCTGCTAATCATGAAACAGTTCAAGAATTGCTAACTACATTAATACCAAATCAACACTATCGAATACAGTCTGATAAATTAAAGTATCAGATGAAGAAAAAACCTTCAATTTACAGAATTTATTGAAAACGAGTAGGTCGAATCTGTACAGTTGGAGTCGATCGAATTGTCAATGTTTATCTGTATACGTTGTACGAGTAGCGATGAACAAATCTGATACTTGTACGCACAAAGTAGTGTATTATATATATGTTTCAAGTGGCAAACTGAAACTGAAGCATCTAATACAGTAAAAGACTCCTTATTTATCGCTATAACTTCCTCTCTCTCTCAATAGAAACACACAAATTTGAAACCCTACAAAGTACAAATCCGAGTCCTTTCTCGTTTTCACAAAAAAAATTCATAAAAAATCTGGAAAATTGAATTAATTGCTAACTTTTTCAATGCCGGAAAAAGATTTGCCACCGGATCATTTGCGGTGCAAGAGGACCGATGGCCGTCAATGGCGGTGTAGCAGGCGAGCGTTGGACGGGTTAACGCTTTGTGAAATTCACCATCTTCAAGGCCGTCACCGCCAGAAGAAACAAAAGGTGCCAGACTCGCTTAAAATCGAGAGGAGTTATTCAAAGCAGAGGAAAAATGGTGAAAAAGGGGGTGTTTCGAAATTGACTAAAATTATACAGACGGTGGAGAAGAGAAAGCGGTGTCAATCGGAGGCGCTGGATGAGGCTTTGAAGCGGATGAAATTGAGAAAAGGCGACTTGCAGTTGGAACTGATCAGAGTGTTCTTGAAGAGGCAAATGGAGAAGAAGAAGGAGAAAGCATTAAAGGAATCTGCAATTGGTGAAACGATGAGAGTGTTGCCTAATGGAGTCATGGCTATTTCGCGTTCGCCTTTGAACTCGCAGGAATTTAGCAATCAAAATGGGGTTCTGGATGTGAAATTGGGGGTGGATTTGAAGTTGAGCTTGTTTTCACAGAGGAATTTCCGATCAAAAAATATTGAACCACTCCCAATTGGTACAATGCAGGTTGTTATCTCACTTTCCATCAAGTGAATTTGCATTGCTTATCTAATTTTTAACCGCGGGGGAACGATATAATGTAGGTTCTCCTTTGTATGAGAAAATATGAATTTGGTTTTGGAATTTGTGTTTCTTGAACTGTTATCTATTTAAGGAACTGATATTAATGTTTCGGTTTCACACGACTAGGTTGTACCATTTGCTGGGAGTGTTAAGAAAAGAAAAATAAAGAGATGCCATTGGTGCAGAGCAAATAATAAACTGAGTATGATCAAGTGTTTGAGTTGCAGGAAACGGTTCTTTTGTGCAGATTGTCTTAAAGAGAGGTTTGATATTCTTATATACTCAGATTTTTAAATATTTTTAGCTGTGCTGCTGGAAAAATAGATTGCATATGGTTCCCCTTTTGATTCTCAAATGAAAATTTCTTTCTTTGTTGCTACCGTGCTAGTTTCTTTATACGGTTTTCAACCTTTATTAAAGTAATTTTATTACAATGCCAGCAAATGTTCCCAGATGAAGTTTGGCAATTCTTTTTTGGTGGAGTCATATTTGCTATGCATGATTGGTTAAGATTTTGATTGAAACATTTGCTGATGTGATTATATTCGCAAGCTGTTTGTTAGTAAGGAGTGGACAAAATTATGCCACAAAACAAAACTGAAAATGGATATTAATGTAATAAATACTACTATCTATTGATACATTTTTTGTTCATGTTTGGGAGTTGTTTATAATTGATTTTAACTATAAATAGGTAGAAATGATTGATGGATAAGTAAATAGTACTTGTGGATCCCACAAAATGTTTGAATAAAAAGTTGTTTGACCAATTATACACATTAGCCAAACATGGGCGTAGGGCTACTCCAACCAATGCTCCTACAACCCAACTTCAAATGTAAAATGTTGATGCCAAATTGGTGTAATAAACAGTGTTGCACCAAATTTGGAGCAACATTGTTCATTTGGTGTAATTTAAGAGTTTTTCTTATTTTCCATTTTGTCCTAATATTATAATACAACAAATTTTAATTCATATTATATCCTTTTATTACTTAATGATTTAATTTAATTTTATATTTTTATTGATTTGATTATTATTTTTATTAACATTTATAATAAATTATAATCAAATAATAAATAATAACTATTAATAAAGGCAATATTGTATTTAATTAAATGAAATGTTAGTAGTAATAGAATTTGTAATTAAATAATTTTTTAAAATAAATTAATTGTTGAGAATTAAGAAAGGAAATAAAGCAAACGCTGTTCATTTTGTGTAATGGGTTGGAAATACTAAATAAGATGGTGTAAAAGTTGCACCATTTTAGTGAAATGGGGTTGGAGATGGCCTTAGAGATTTTCACTGTATAACTTTATAATTTTTCATTTCAATAGGAATGTATAAAGGGAAAAATGTGAGTTTCAGTGACATTAATTGACCCCACTGGGATCAATCTAGCTCTGCACATGTCTATGTACTAGATAAAGATACTGTTATGAACCTTGTGTAAATTGATACATAATTAGTAACCACCATTTTACCCATGAGGAAATTACACCTACACCTGCTTTTAGATTTCCATTTTCACAAATCATATCAAACATTTAAATTTTCAAAAATCAGGT
>CAIGRT010147010.1:0-10780 GCA_903798405.1 Fraxinus platypoda | reverse complement strand
AGTTAATAGTTCTGTCACCAGAACAGCTCCTGGGTTATCTGAGTTCTCCAACTTGTAATGGTCGAAAAGGTCAAGAGTCTGGATGGTAGTAGTGTTTTCATTGGTAGCAGAATTCATCTCAGCTATAGTTGTCATGGCTCTGATACCATGTAACAATTTGCATGTAAATGTAAACTATAAAAGGGAAAATAATGTAATTGAAGGAAGAAGATGAAGAACCGATTAATGGACCATGTAATAATTTGCAGGTGAATGTAAACTATAAAAGGGAAAATAATGTAATTGAAGGAAGAAGATGAAGAACCGATTAATGGATTGAATCAAAGAATTCACCTTAATGAATATCATCTGTACCANAACTATAAAAGGGAAAATAATGTAATTGAAGGAAGAAGATGAAGAACCGATTAATGGATTGAATCAAAGAATTCACCTTAATGAATATCATCTGTACCAGTGCAAAATATATAGAAGGAAGAAGGTGGAAAAGGATTATCCTAACAATATCATAACAGAAGGAATCTCTCTACACCTAACCATGTGGACAGCTCACGAGCAGGTGGTGGCCTGATAGGTGTTCCTCCAACTATACTACCTATCAGAAAGCTAACAAGTATGATAAGCTGTTTACATAATTGATTCCAACACAAGATGTTAACATGGAGAAGGAGATGCGAAGGAAGGAAGCTCAGCGTCAAGAGGCACACAAAGATATGCATGGTGGGGCCCAGAGGGTACAATGTGCTTAGCAGTGATGATGGATGAGAGTGACTTCCGATCCTTACATTTTGAAACTTAAAACTCACTGCTTCTATATTTAACTGTCCCAAAACGGTAAGTTTTAATGCAGTCTCCGTGCAGATTTCGCTTTAGACTCGTTTGCATTAAAAAATTAAAAATCTTAGATGTAGAATTCTCTAAAGAATGGAACTTCTTTTGTCGTAGCATACTAAGTTTCACAATACAGAAGTGTTAGTAAGCCTATGGACAAACAATGGGCTTAAAATCACCATATGATATTACATCAAAAGTATGAGCAATATTCCTATGTACAGTATGATGAATTCGGTAAGAAAATTATTATTATTATCAAGGTCAACAAATAATGGTGAAGTTACAGGAACTTGGAAGGAAGAACTTCATGTACAATTTAATATGAAGGAACAAAAAATATATTTATTTAGCTTCCTGTGTTTCTTTTTTTTATTTTTTATTTTTTTTAGAAAAGTTGATAAAAATCAAAGTCAACTTCAGCATTTAATTTTAACCTCAAATTTCATAGACCCAATCATACATTTCATCAACTTGTATCAAAATTTATTAAAAATCTGATTATTAGATAAACCAAACAAGGGCTTAGTAACTAGACACCTGAAATTTTTTATCATAATTAAATTCTGTCGAAAAGAACAACATACAATATTATTAAGTAACTATTTATTATTCAAGATTTTATCTTCATATGAACTTTGAATAGATAGACTGGAAAGATGAAGAATTCATTTTTGGACTGGCAAATACAGAAAATTTTAAAAATGAATATATCGTATGACAAATAGTGCATGCAATAAAAAATAATGCTATGAAGGTCGTATCCAGTAATTAGTATTCAACTCTAATTAACCACGTTAAAGTTACACTGTCCATGACTAAGAATTCCCATGGTGATTGTACGCAAGTATCTAAAGAAAGAGATGAAATGGCTAATATAGGGAAGCAAGTGGTAACTGAAGACAGAATCTCAGAAGGTGATTGGAAGAAAAAGAAGGTTTTGCACTGAAAAAAATATGAAAGTTTTGCCCAGATTATTAACATGTTTAGAAAAAATTACTTTAAACCTCGTTCCAATTTCACTGTTTATGTCATGAAAATGGTGATGCCTTTACATAATTTAAAAATTGAAAGAAACTAATCTTAAAACACTAAACTTCTATATAAAGAGTGTGTACACTGTTTTATAAATTGATAAAATCCCAAATGAGCATAACTAAGTTGGTAAAGGGATAATTTATATGAACTGTACAGTTTAGAACTTACGGTGAGATCCTTTATCGACTATAAATGGAAATTTTTAAATATTTGAAAAAACCTATTAAATATTTATTTGAACATGGTCATGAATTAATCACATTTAGAAAATTGTTAATTAAGTAGTACAAATAACGATATCAAGCAAAAAAAATCAACATACATGACGTTTACGTACAGGAAAATTCATAATAGACATGTATCATAATATTTTTAGGGGATAAAAGTGCGTAAAATTCTAAACCGCTTTGGGGAATGTTCCTGGGAAATTTCGTGCCTACCCAATGTTGTTAAAACCCAAAAGCAATGTTGCAACCCCTGCAACGTTCAACTTGCAGTGCAGTGAACTTTGAGGATTTTCTGAAATTTCATTTTTTCAAAATTTTCAGTGAAATCAGTCCAGTTGGAAATACATTAAGTTCATAATGACCAGGTAAAACATTGACCAAGTGAACTAGTGTATTTATATCGATTTACTCATAAGCTTTAGATAATCATTTTATTGTGACACTATACGTGCAATGTATTAAAATGGAGCAATAATCGAATGGACATGTTATCATTACTACCTCGCTTGAGGTCCAAGGACAACTCCATGAGACTAAATAACTTTTCTAGCAAACCAATTAATACTCCAAATAGGGAATGGAAAAAAAAATCATAATTAACATACTTAATTTAATGATACTATTTCAAGAATATCAAACTTGTAGAATTCTTTCAAAAATTAAGTTATAAATCAATATTATCTTTCCTAAAATTATAAATATATGAATTTAAATAAGAGAATAATGTGACTTAAGTTGAGAATTAACAAATGATAATTTTTCTCTCTCGTCTTATTACTTCCTAAAAAGCAACAAGAACGTTCTCAAAAATTCTAAAATAGAACATAGAATCCCGAACCTCCATGACATGATTATTTAGAATAGATGAAGAAATTGATCACAAATTTGTAACATGATTTCTCATGAATAATAGTTTCATTCCTGTCCACAGCTTCTCATTTTTGAAGAAAATTCTTATGATAAGTAAAGATAATTAAATCTTAAATTTTTCTTAATTTTTCTAAAAAAGAAAAGACAATTTGTCATATATGCCTAATTGAAAGCCCACTTGGTGTGGCCTTGAACTTGGATAGCCAACAAAGAAAAGGTTTGGGATTTTTCTGTCTTATGTACAAGCATGTTTCGTCAGAGAAAATTGGATGAAAGGGTGTAAATATTTACCTAGCATTCGTCCACTTGAAACATACTTGGAGTTGAAGAAATCCTAAAATAAATTTGGTTGCCTTTCCTTTACTTGTAATGTCTTGCCTTAATTTGCTTGTACATCTTATTCAAAAATTCTTATCACAATGAAATGAGTTCCTTTACCAAAATCCAAGTACCCTTTGTCTGATGGTTGAATACCCAAAAAATGATGATTTATTGTCTTTCAATTTTGCACATTTTTACATATGATATTTTTGCTTTGTTCTTTAAAGAATTGATAACTTTCCACATTTACGTTACTAATCAATCAAATGAGGAAGTTACTATTGGTTATGGGTGGTGGAAAGTTATTTAATAAATCAAAAAATAACTACTTCCTCAAATCCATTTCATTCTACATAAGTCGG
Source organism: Fraxinus platypoda (assembly GCA_903798405.1). Classification (NCBI taxonomy): domain Eukaryota; kingdom Viridiplantae; phylum Streptophyta; class Magnoliopsida; order Lamiales; family Oleaceae; genus Fraxinus; species Fraxinus platypoda. Next base: position 7,131 of record CAIGRT010147010.1, on the reverse strand, counting down.
GTCACACCACATACGAGACCCGTCCATTTTAAACAACTCCATCTCAAACATGATGGGCTTGACCTGAAATATCAATTAGGTCTTTCTAGAGATCTAACTAATTAAAAGGGTTCATACTAGCAAATGGATCGTACGACCCGTGAGTAACTTAGAGCATGCAATGTTAAACACTTGCCACGGATACATAGTAGCTCTAAGAGGAATGGCATTTCTCAACATACCATAGGTCACCTATGTTTGATCCCTCATTTAATCAAGAATATACTTGAACTATATATTGTATATTGTATTCAAAATTGTATCCAAAATTCCAAATAGTTAACACAATCGTCCGACCGGTGAATACAAGCATGTTAAATCTTTTTCTACTCCAATTTCTTAGCTTTAAAATATCTGTTTTCCTATCCATATCTCATTAGACCAAATCATTCATGATCATTAGCAATATGCTAAAGTAACAACTACATTATGAAGTCTTGAGAAATAATCGGAAGTCATAAGGATATATTAAATGAGGTTATACCTCGGGGGCTCACACAATGAAGAAACAATGATCCATTATTTCATTTTTCATTGGCAGTCAAAGCACACGTGTCAAATACACATCCTATGGTAATTTTTCCTTTTCTTAGGGTATATTTTATGTTCTATAAATAAATACACCGTACAGATCTTAGTTCAAGCATTTCTTGACGCCTAACTTGAGTTTTCATTATATTTATTCCTCTAGGAAATATCAATCAAAAACTCGATCTAGCAACTAAAATGGGTCTAATGGGTAGTGGAATCCATTTCAATTAGTTATAGTAATCTTATCTTGATTTTTCTTGTCAAAGCGATTAGATAATGTATGCAACTTGATCACTTTATCTCATCTCAGCACATTCTAAAATGTCTAAGGCAATTGCTCGTATGGATGAGCCAATGTCTGCCTTTTCAACATAGTTTTCATGTGTGCATACAAATTACTCACAAGTAAACGTTGAGGAATGAAGTCAAAAAGATTTGTTCGTCAAATGAAATTTAAAAGTTCACAAAATACATCACGAAATTCTATGCAATCCTAGAGATTTAACATTAGTTGCAAGTAGTCTCTAGGTATCATTTTAGTAAGCGGATTAGCTACTGTATAATGAGTATAAATGTACTTAAAGTCACTTATTTCTTTACTATAATATCTCATACAAAATTATATTTTGTATAAACGTGTTTGGTCTTCTATAATATTTAGGATCCTTAGTATATGCAATAGCAGCTCGACTATCATAAGAAATCAATGGAGGTCTCACATCTCATTAATGATTCTTAGTTGTTGAAAGAATCTCCTTAACCAAACAACTTCTTGTAAGCACATGCCACATATTTCTGCATCCATTGTAGACAATGAAATTAATGTCTGTTACTTACTACTCCATGAGATGGCACTATATTAAGTAAGTATGCATATCTCGAAGTCGATTTGTACTCATCCAGGTATTTATCTCAGTGAGTATTTGCAAATCATTTCCTTGATAGCATAAGAAATGACTAGCGGTGTTCAGGTATCTCAATATCCTCTTAATAGCTTTCCATTGTCTTCTTCGGGATTAGATTGATCCTTGCTGATAAGACCAATGATATAAAAAAAAAATTAGGATGAGAACACATTACAGAGTACATAAAACACTCCTAACAATTGTGGAATATGGTCCTGTGGACATTTCTTCTTTTTCTTTAAGAATCTTAGGAAACATCCGAAGAGTAAGAGTTTTGCCTTCAGAAACAGGAGTGTATATGGAGTTGCAACTCTCCATTTTAAAGAGTTCAAGAATCTTCTTTATATATGATTATGTGACATAGTAAGAAGTCACTTTGAACAATCTTTATGGATTTTAACAAGTATGTAATTTTCTTCACCCATATCCTTCATTTCAAAATTTGAGGACAATCATTTCTTCATAGTCTCTACATACTCTATGTCATTTCTAGCCAACAAGATCTCTTCTATGTGAATAGATAAATTTTAAAAATTTATATTGGACCTTCACAGATAAATATAGTAATATTCATCCAACATCACGAAAATTGTTCGAGATTAAAGCTCTATCAAATCTCAAAACTTGGGGCAATGAAATGTAAGGGAAAAGAATTTGTGGGGATTAATTTCGAAACCTTTTTGTATTAACTCTACTTTTTGCGTCTTAATCCATTTGAGATGGTGGGAGATCACATCCAAAAAAAAAAAAAGACAAAAACATGAATTAAAATTCGGGGCAATGAAGTGTTCGGGAATAGGAATTGATGGGGATTATTTTCATGACCTTTTTCTATTAATTCTACTTTTTCATCCCAATTTATTTGAGTTTTAATTTGAAGAGACATAAAGATAGGTATGGGGGAGAGAGAGAAATAAGCCTTTCAAAATATTGAGACCCAATTAGGAAGGAGGAAATAATTGGGCAACTTGTCCAATTGGTACCATGATTCAACTTAAATTTCTTATTAGGCAAAGATCTAAGGTTGGAATCCTGGGGGACGCGATAGAAATCTATGAGAGGGTAAGTGGGTATAGGTCCACCCAAAACGAACAGTACGTAAGCTAACGGCTTAGGTATAGAGACATATGTCATTACAAAAGAAACATCAATTTAAACTTTAGCATGGTAGATATTTCACTTTCTTGTTTGTAGTTAAGTCCTAGTTTGACTGGAAAAGAAGGTAAGTTGAGAAATTTTTTTATTTTTATTTTCAAAACCATTCTCTCTGAGTGAACAATTGGGTGGAGCCACAAATATAAATGAAAGAACATGAAGATAAAGGGATGAAGGGGAACTAAAAGGTGAAACGTGTATTCTTGTTTCTAAAACTTGATGAAATATTGATAATTGAGCACATATTTACCTAATTTAGTTTAAAAAGGGACAATTTGGAGTTATTTTGGAGCTATTAAAGATTTCCCTGATGGTGTGAGAGAGATAAGAGGTAAAAAGAAAGTTATATGAAAATTGCAAGTTTCGGGGGGGATTCAACTTTTGGAAAGTTTGGGGACTAAATCAATTTTGAATTATTATAAGCTTTCCAGGATTAAACTTGAAGATGTTGAAAGTTTCAGCATCAAAATTGAAGTTTAGGAAAAAAATGAAGAGGTTGCATGAAAAAAATGTTGATTTGAGAGACCAATTTATGAATTTGAAAGAGAAAAAAATAAGCCCTTGCAATCGTATTGTATATACCATGCGTAACAAGGAGGTAATTTTATACAACAGAATGTTTTGGTTTATAACCATGTGACCACAGAGCATATATTATTTTCCTCCCTAGTTGGTTTCAACTTCTACATAAATACAAATTGGGGTACAAGTTTTGACCTAATTATGGAATTATAAATAGTGAGATTCATCTACCATTCAATGGACGAAGCTTAGGGGAAGCCAATATAGTACATATTTCTTACAGGTTTGGGAAGCCTAGGGATACAAGATAGATATTCTTTACAAGATTTCAAGAAGCTTTTGATACAAAATACATTCTTATACATGATATTAATACATCTTTGCTTGGATTTGAAGAAGAAGGAGATATCAAGGAGATTGATCAATGAGCCATTGAAGAGATAAAAGGATTTCAAAATTATTTTACGTCTTCCTTTCAAACTTTAATTCGGGCGATGATGTGTTAATCCAATTTGTATTTTTGTAATCATATAAGTTTGGATATCGTTCCCACGAGGACTACTGTTTAACAATTGATTCAATTATTTCTAACTTCAATTTGATTGAAAATAAATAATTAAGTTATACTTTACACGTTATAATTAATATAGGTATCTCTACACATTATACTAATTTATCAAATTTTATTATATGGTATAAATCTCAAACTCACCTCTTGATTCATAAGAAACTCACATAATCATCAAACTAGTGATCAATTAATTCAATGCATAAACTCATAGTAAAACCATCACATATATGAATAAATCATAGAAATCTTGAATAAAAGAATAATGGATCACAAGTCAATTACATTGTTTGCCCTAATTTGAAAATTAGTTACTCATAATGTAAAAATAAACACAAGAAATTGTCTTTGAATGTATCACCGGATTCTTTGAATAAAGATGTTGCACTACGATCTTCTTCATCTTCCAATCAATGCTTCAAACTTGAATTCCTTGATGATTTCCTCCTTTCAATTTTGCTATTCGATCTCTCGTTGTATATTTGTTTTCTCAATGTGCGGAACTCTATAAAAGTGCCTCATTTATTCTATTTATACTCCCCTACACGTTCTTCCCAAATTTGGAGTTTTCTGGGCTTTTTGTGGCCCAAAACAGCATAACCCTAAAATTTGCGACACGGCGCTTAAGCGCTAGGGGGTAGCGCCTAGGCGCCACGATGTAGATCCGAGCAGCACCTAAGCGCTCATCTCTGTAAAAACTGGCTTCTTCCGGGTAAACACAGCACCTGGGTACTAGGTTTTCAGCGCCCACTCGTTGTTCCAAACTCTACGTCTTCTTCAATATTTTTGTCATAACGTTTTCTCTCGATTAAGGTGATTCAAAATTCATTGGAAAGATAAGGCACTGACTCGCTGTTCCAAACTCTGCGTCTTCTTCAATATTTTTTTCATAATGTTTTCTCTCGATTAAGGTGATTCAAAACGCATTTGAAAGATAACTCAAAGGGCTACAACTTTGATAGAAGTAGATCTTTTCCAATTTGAATATTTACTGGGCCAAAAAATGGGTCTCAATCTACAACTTAAAATCTCCACATCCTTGTGCGGTTAAAAATAGATTTGTGAAAATATTTTGGCCATATTTTAACTCCTTTTGACTTTTAGTTGTATCCAATTGACCCCTAGCATTCTCGATTCTTCATCCTGAGCTCCGACACAATTTTTGAGTATTTGCAATTTAGCCCCCAAATTTTGGATCTTGCCCTTTTTCGTCAATTTTCGCTTCTTACTTTCAATTCCACTTCTATTTATCGAGTTTCACCTAATAATACATTATATAATAAAATACAGAATTACGAAATGTCAATATTTTAGAGCCCGAATAAGTGTATAAAATACACTTATCACCTAGCATCATAACCATGTTGAGTTTTTTTAATGTCATCCCATTTCCAAGTAGTGTTAACTCGCAAGTGATTTTATTGATAATTCATTTTCCTTACCATTTGTATCAGATCTATTTTCTTATTTATATTAGCTTAAGTTAATATATGGGTACCATAGCGTCTTTCTAGGTCATAGACCAGAGTTCGAGTCTCCTTGGGAGTAAGGGTAAAATTTCAAAAAAAAAATAAAAAAAATCTTATAAATCCTCTTTTCCACAGCCTTGCACTTCATGCATTGTTCCTCTTGCAGAATGTGTTTCTCTTCTAAGAATTCATCGAGATAGTTGGGGTTGTAAATACTGTAAGAATATAATCTAGAAGGAAATGTCTACGGAGCACAATACTAATGCCATTGCTGCTGGGAGAGTTGCAGGAGTCAATGCTCTCGAACAAATAACCAGAGGTGCATACGTATTGTTGAAATAATAGAGGCTGATGATGGTGGATGTGCCGTTTGCAGGTTGAGTTTTTGCTCCAGTCTTTTTATCTAACAGAATTTGTCAAGCATCTGATAAATTGTTCAAATAGTTGTTTCAGCTGGGTGGTTATTGTAATACTCAAATTGTTTTCAGCTAATTTTATACCTATGTTGAGCTATATACTCGTTAGAATTTTAACTTACTACAACTATTATATTACATTTTCCTCTCTTATCCACTGAAAGATGATCCAGCACAATTTTCTTCTATTTGGTTGTTCGTTGATTTTCTTTAATAATGAATATTAACAAAATACTCATTCTTGTTCATCACATACGCACGATGCAAGTACAATATTCGTTTAGAGCCTTTGTAACAAAAGAGAAGTTTTTGGACATGTTATTAAGTATTTATTTTCTTAATTTAGTTTATTTTTTGAAATATTATTTTAAAAAGAATTTCAAAATTATTTTCCAGCATGCACGCGCACGACTCAAGTACGTGTACACGCACCTGCCTTTTATTAACGGGTAAAATAGTCCAACTAAAAATCATCAAAGGATCAAACCAGCCCACTTTATAAGTTGTACCATCCCTAAGGACCATCCGTATAACTCTCTTAGGTTTCAAGAATTATCATAAAATGAATCACTCTTCAATATTCTACCTAGCCAGACGTCAATTGTCGTCCACAAGTTCTCAACTCAAACTTTTACCAGTCTTGTCGATGTATATTAAGAGTTCAAGTTTGACAATCCAGTCTGTTAATAAATATTAATACAATGTGTGGGGTTCATATCGCTAAAATGGACTCTTCTTTGATTTACTTAGAAGATACAGTTAGTGAATCTTGAGGATGCTTCTTGCAAACAAATAATCCTCAGGTTTCTCTGATTATGGAAATCTTAAATGCTATGAAAATTGTCCACGATGTGTTCACTCTAGTTAGTAGATCTTGTCTTTTTATAGCATTGTTGCATGTTCAATGAGATATCTTGTTAGGAATTTATTTGACATGCACATCGGAAAATAAAATATAAAGTTTGGGGACTAAATTACAAACTTTCAAAATCAATTGGGAATTATTATAAAGTTTCCAGGATTAAACTTGAAGATGTTGAAAGTTTCAGCATCAAAATTGAAGTTTAGGAAAAAATGAGAAGGTTGCATGAAAAAATGTTGAATTGAGAGACCAATTTATGAATTTGGAAGAGAAAAAAATAAGCCCCTGCGATCGTATTGTATATACCATGCAATAACAAGGAGGTAATGTTTTGGTTTATAACCATGCGACCACAAAGCATAAATTATTTTCTTCCCTAGTTGGTTTCAACTTCTACATAAATACAAATTGGGGTACAAGTTTTGAACTAATTATGGAACTATAAATAGTGAGATTCATCTACCATTCAATGGATAAAGCTTAAGGGGAAGCTAACATAATACATATTTCTTATACGTTTTGTGAGCCTAGGGATACAAGATAGATATTCTTTACAAGATTTGAAGAAGCTTTTGATACAAAATACATTCTTATACTTGATATTTGAAATTTACGTAGTTCGACCCTAACAATACCTAGAGAGGGTGAATAGGTATATTATGCG
>CAIGRT010147004.1:0-10171 GCA_903798405.1 Fraxinus platypoda | reverse complement strand
TGATTTTTGAAATTTAAAATCTCAAACCTTAATTTTGAAATGGTGATACTTAAATACCTTATTTATGTATTGTTCCCTCTACATAAAGACATATAGAGACAGAAAGCGGCGGCGGCAGCGGCGGCGGTTGAATAGAAAAAGAGGAAAAGACGGAATCACGCAGCTGTCGACGGGATTGAAAAAATAAAAGAAGATACATTATACTTCAATATTTGTACGCGAGTCAACAAGTAGTTATCGATTGATATTGGGCGCTTATGTGTGCATCAATCTTCCAAGACACCAGCATAAAAATTCCTTTTGAGTACATTTGCACTTCACCTCATTATTGGGTGCAAGCCACCCTTTTCTCAACTATACAATTTACACAAACTACTCTAAACTTGATGATCTGCTCCACCTTTTCCTCAAATATTCTTCAACAGAAAGAGGGCTGCTTTGCTCCATACTGCTGAATGATGTAGAATTATCATTTACGTCAAGAAATGCAAGGCTTAAATGGGATGCTGCACTTGAATCTGGATAAACTTCATCATCATTATCATCCAGGTTCTCCAGATCATTGTGATTTCCGTATTGGGATTTTAGTTCTTCATTCACACATTTTTCCCCAGTTAAGATACCTAGTATCTGAAATATAGACAGGGAAATACAACCTTAATGCCAATCGCCAAGAAATAAGCCCTAATCTCAATTCTGAAAGCAATAATGAACGAAACGAAAAATAGAAATGTACAGAGAGAATCACAGAGATATCAAGTGGTTGACCCTCGGCGTGAGAGCTACATCCTTTCATGAGGTAGGAAACTAGGGCGACCTAATACAATCATAAGACAGTACAAAAGTTCTGATCTGGAAGAAAGAACTTCATACCTGGGACATTTTTGGACGCAGACGGGCTGCTTGTTTTAGGCAGAGATTTGCTGCTAGAGCCATTCTTTGCATTTGATCCTCAACAATATCATCTTCCAAATTTGGATCCAATATTCTTTTTAGATCTCCACTTTCTAGTCTAGGTTTTGCCTGAATACAGAAGTTATTCTATGTATTCCATACAAAACTAATGGGAAAAAATAAAGTTTTATGTTGCAAATAGATTCTTACCCACATGACTAAGCTTTCTTGGCCTTTCGGTGTCTCCAAACCAATTGGTTTTCTTCCTGATAGCAATTCTAGTAGAACTACACCGAAAGCATATACATCAATCTTGTCACTGACCTTCCCATACATAAAATACTCGGGAGCGAGATAGCCAAAGGTCCCTACTACGTCTCTGTCAGTTAGGAAAGATGCTGATGTAGGGCCCCATATTGCCAATCCAAAGTCACATAACTGTTCAAGAATGTAACCATTATTCCAAAAGGTCTGAACGTTGATTTGTGATTACTATAGCTATGAATCTAAAGAACTACCTGTGGTTCTAATTCATCGGTGAGAAGAATGTTTGAAGACTTGACGTCTCTGTGGATTACAGGCCTTGGACATTCATTGTGTAGGTAATTTAGTGCTTCAGCAATCCCAACAGCTATTTTGAATCTTACTTCCCATTGCAAAACAACATTTTCCTTTCTGTTACCTGCTTTGGAAATCATATTAGGAAGTGCATGTTTAGAGAGTTATTAAGAGAAAAAGATGCATCCTCCTTAAACTTACCGTGCAAATTCTCTTCTAAATTTCCTTTAGACAAAAAGTCATAAACAGAGATTAAATTAGTACGCTCTACACAAATCCCAAGCAATGGTGCTATTCTTTTGTGCTTCAATGTGGTCATTATATCAACTTCCAGCATAAAATCCTTCCATGCTTCTTTTGATGACCTCAAAATCTTTATTGCTACTTGTTTGCCATCAGGAAGAAGCCCCTTGTATACAGAGTTACACCCTCCTTGTCCAATAAGATTGGCTGCAACAATTAAACGAACAGAAGTTTAAAGTTTCAGAAAGGGAATCGAAAAATCAAAAGGTCAAAGCTTTGCTCAACACAATCTAACCTGCAGAGAAATGAGAAGCTGACATTCTGAGCACATCATAGCTGAACCATTTGCAGCTATGTGGATTCGTTTTGAGTATCAGCTCCAACTCTTGGGGCAGCCCTTTGAGACTATACATTTTGTCTACTTTACCAGTGGCTGTAAAATTTCGGTTATCTATTCCCAAAACATCACCCATTTTATCGAGTGTGGACTTGGATTCAGAAATATCTAGCAAAGATCGACTTGGTAAGCTCATTACCCATTTTACCACCGACATTTTTCTCGCTTCAAGGCTTGGTTGAGTTATAGAACTAGCTGTTTGGAGTAGGGGCCAACCTGGCCTCTGCTGCGTAAAATCCTCTGCAGGAAGAGAAATCGAACTAAGAGAACCTTTTTTGTGTCTTCCAACAGCGCTAAAAACTTCATCCTTGGAGGTCAGAATCCCATCATAACTGAGCCTTCCAATCTCTGATATCTCAGATTCGCCAAATTCAGACAGATTATCTTTGAAAGTGGGGTTTACAGTTAAACTCGGCTTTGAATCTTTTCTAGGACCTGACATCATCAAAATATATTCAGCATATATTGAATCGTCAACAAAATATTTTCTCGCTTACTATAGAACAGGGTCTGCACCTTCCGGTTGGTTTGTGGAACTTCTACTGAAAACAACCTTTCCATTGTGAACTGCCATGACTTCAGTCGTAGAAGGAAGTCGCCTTGCACAATATTTAGCAATTGAAGACCAACCCCTGAGAAAAGCTTCTTTCAAGACTCCAATAGAAATATTGAAGGAAAACAAACTATGCAAATGGCCAAATACCAATATCATTTTCTACTTACCCGAGAGCAATAAACTTAGTTATCCCCACTATAACAGCTGATGCAGAATGGTTCTTTGCTTCTCTCACCAAAGCTTTTCTGATAGAATTTCCTTTCAAGACCTCAGCACTGAGAGCAACCTGAACACCCCCACAGCCCCCACCAAAAAATTGACTAAAGAAATAAGAAGTTGATAATGGTTCCACTTTATCCTTAGAAAGAGACCAAACACTAAAAAAGAAAAACTGAGAGAAATCTACCTGCTTTTGGTTACACAGCCCTCTATAGTCTTCCAAATAATCATCCAATAAAGCTTTCTCTCTCGAAATGGAATCTGCAATGAGAAAAATTGTGTAACAATTCAATAGCTACATGTAATTTAGAATTCGAAGCAATTTACAAATGTCCATGCCAGTACCAGAATTCCTACAAACATGAATGGCAATCACGCAATCTGCTGGATCAGCTACTTTCACAACTGCCCAATCCATTAACTCTTTAGTATGGCCATCAAACTTTATTCCCACCACCACAATTTTCCCAAGCCTCTCCACTGTCATTTTCCTCTTTGTTAGATGGCCAAGAATTTGATAATGTCACCTTCTCAATACATCCCTAGGGTTCTTCTTACTTGCATTTGCAGGAATCTTGCGCATACTTTTTCAATTCTCGATATGATCAAATGATCTGTACCAAAAACATTGAATAGTTACTTCCCACTTTAAATGCAACATACTCCAGCCGACTATAAAATGTATGAATTTAATTATTCGAAAACAATCAGAAAATCCAAATCTCCAGTTCTAAAGCATTCTTCGCAATAGAAAATTCGTTCCGGCCAATGAATATAAAACTATAGTAAAATAAACAGATATGATATCTATGGATACAAGTTGAATTTTCCAAAAAATAAACAGGATCATCCGAAAACAAAAGCCTACCTAAAATTTTTGAATATTCAAATCATTGAAAGTCACCAAAACCTATAAAAAATTTGAAAGTGTATCGCAGACCTACTTCAACTAACGAATAATTTAATATTTCACACGTGGGTCGTAAGGTGGCAAATGACGATAAATCTTACTTGAACAAATTGAATTTTTTTAATTGATTTTTCCAAAAATCAAAAGAAAAATAATCTTTGAATTTGATATGAAGAAAAAGAGAGAAGGAGCCATCAGAAAAGATGCCATGGGGAATCGTCGGTGAGTGTGAGTGAGTGAGTGTGTGTGTCTGAGAGAGAGAGAGATGGAGAGGTCCCGCTAAAAAGAGAGAGAGAGAAAAAAATTATTTTTTGTATTTCAGTTTTAGTTAGTTATTAGAAGAGGGCAATAATTTGCGGGAAACCCATGATATCCAGTCACTATTCACCACCGACAATTGAGCCTCACAACCCTCGACCGGCTATTGCAGGTTAACAATGCTGTGTAGTTTGTTTTTACGTATACTCGATTTGATCGGATTAAATTAAATTGAACGTACAGAAAGACGACGAAAATGTGTTAATTTTTCTGCACTCTATTTCTTGTGTTGTCAACTTCAGCTGCATTATGTATCACGCACATTCAGGCCGCTGCTTATTTCCCCGTCGTTTGTGCAGCAACATAAACATGGTCTAATTCAACGAGGGGTTTTGCTACTTGTACGTGTCAAGGGGCCACATGGCCCCCTCACTTTACCATGGCCCATAGTAAAACCCTTCAATGGGTAATGTGAAACATTATTGTAATCATTCTTACAAGAATTATGCCACTCAAACAGGACATGGATGGAGGTGAGAGGATGATATGACAAACAATGATTGAGTGTTGCTTTTTTTTTTTTTGTCAAACTGTTCAACCATGTATCGACACGTATCTCAATTTATTTTTTAACCTGTTATTGATCATGTTGGTGTAGCATGCTTGCCCTTACAAATGCGTTAGGTAGAACTCATCGTCAATTTTAGCTGATAAGGACTCGTACCTCAGTGATTACAAACCCACGAGTCAAACATTAATTGAGAGATAGTAGACGCAATTAGAGTCGTCTACTTTATTGGGATAGGCACTACTACTTTTTGGGACTTTTTCAAGTCAATTAAATGCATCATTATTGCAAATAATTAATTTTGAGGAAATTTATTAGAGTGTTGACCAAGAGTACATTCAATTTAGGGATAATTGCAGTAGCGGTACCAAATTTTTCATTAAGTAGCAGACTTTGTCAAAATCTTTCATTTGTGCCATCCACGATATCAAACCTTTCAAAATATCGCAGCTGAAGTCCAAATGGATAGTTTCTTATAGTTTGACCAGCCACGATTTCCATCGGTCTCCGACATAGACTTTGGCAATGAGGAGGAAGACGAAGACTATGACGAAGATGGATCCGTTGCGAGGAGGGGAAAGATGAAATGCCTTTCTTGCAAGTAGTATAGGGCACGTGCAGGGAGTGCTACGAGGAGGCCGGCGAGACAGAGGAGGACCTCAAGGCCAAGGTCAATTTCCTCCGGCTACTCTCCGCTGGATCTGGTGGGACCATCGCCATTTCTAGGTCTAATACATTGACCTTCTCCGATGTTGTATTGATTGCCTCTGGTTCGACTGATTCTGCCGATCCTCGGTCCAGTTCTCCCTCCGTCCCTGCCCATCGGGTTGTCCTGGTACGATACCAATTTCACCATTTCTGTTTAAAAAAAAATCATCTTTGGGTGAGTTTTTTTTTTGATGGGAAATGATGGAATTTGGAACACTTTAATTTAAAGTTTTTTTTTTCTGGCTTTTAGTTTTAATGTAGTTCTACACTAGTTTCTAAATTCATCTGCTAAAATTGTGAAGAAAGTTACGTAATGAAGATTCGAACTTCAGAGTATTGACAAATAAATGTGAAAGAAGTGCGTTTTAGAAGGAATTTGTGGTTGCCGTGAAGCTGGAGGTGGCGAAGGACGATGACATGTGGCAGCGGCGCCGACGTTGGCGATGGAAGGGTGGGGTGGTTGGAGAAGAAGAAGGTGAAATGAATTTTTAATTTTAATTATTTTATTATAAAAATGTAAAATTGCCATTTTAACTTTTTAAAATCAGTGAAAATTATTATCAAAGTCAATTATTTGGTCAACTAACGGTCAAACTAACAGAAACCATTCATTTGGACTTCAACTGCTACATTTTGAAAGGTTTGGTACCGTGGGTGGCACAAATAAAAAGTTTGGACAAAATCTGCTACTTAATGAAAGGTTTGATACCGCTGCTGCAATTATCCCTTCAATTTATTGGGCCAATACTAACATATTACCGGTCAAAACATTGGTTGTTTGAATTTACGGACCAACTATTCTTGCTTTATCAAATGGGAACAATACATAACTAAGAGGTTTAGTTTTACAAATTTCAAATTTAAGAACTTAAGTTTAAAATTTCAAATTTCAGATATTTTTAAATTAATTAATTAAAAATATGTTTTATTAATTAAATATATTAAGGTCACAATTCCATATAATTTGGTCACAAATTATAAATTAATTAGTCACAAATTATTTCTCGGTCACAATAAAATTTTTTATAGGTCACAAATTATTTCATAATGACAAATCGACANGACTACTCTGGTGACCGACGACTGTTCTCCGGTCACAGATCAAAAATTTTGTAGGTCACGGATTATTTCGAGGTCACAAATCTAAAATTTTATAGGTCACAATTTTTTCATCGGTCATAAATTTATAAAATTAGTAAGTCACATATTATTCATTGGTCACAAATCACAAATTTTATATATCACAAATTATTTTAACATCACAATTTGTTCATCGATCACAAATCAAAAATTGAAACGTTACAATTTATTTATAGGTCACACAAGTTACAAATTATCAAATTATCGGTCACAAATTAATAATTTTTAGGTCACACATTATTTTTTTGTCACAATTTTCTTTTTCATTGGTCACAATTTATTTATTGGTCACATTAATCAATTTAATGGTCACAAACAACCAAAATGATCTGTTACCATCACCAACACTCGTGACTGTCACCTCACCACTGCCACCAACAGCATGGCAACCGAAACTCGTCGCCGGAACCACCACCACCCCCATCCTACAACCCAAAAAAATCTCGAACCCTACCATTATCACCGCCGACCACCTCCAACAAATCTTCAACTTCAAATCCACCAACACAAACACCAACAAAACCACCTTCACCACCGCACCAACAAGATCCAACAGTCACCCAAACACCAAATCGCTTCCTAAAAATCAACAAAATCACTACCCAAATATCAATAAAATCACCGTCCAATTCAAAATCTGGCCTAAGTGAATCTCACCAAGAAAGCACTGAGTATTTACAAAGGAGAAGAAAAAGAAAACAAAATCTAATCCAAAAGCTATACGATCACCAACAGCCACATCAGCTTCGTAAAATTATCTTTCTAATTAATTGCTTAATTAACTTAACTCTACACCAGCTACCGTCGGTGAAGATGGTGGAGATAGAAGGGAAGGGCAGAGCACTAGTTATTTCTCAGCAGCTAAGAGCTGGACAGACTGTCCTCGGGGATTCCCCTATCCTACTCTATTTTGCTGCTCCTCTTCTAAATCACGACAACAAATATTGCTCCCACTGTTTCAGAACAATATTTTCGTGGTTTCTTGCCCCTGGTGCTCTTCTGCAGCCTCGAATGCTGATCCATCGCTCTATCCTCTTCCCACACCCAATGGGTCTGCCAGGCCCTCAGCTACCTTCGAGAAGCCAATTATCCTGCTGCGTGGAGACTGACTGTCAGCGGAGAGCGAGATCGGAGAGTGGAGAAGAAAGAGTGACGGAGATGAGAGAAGGTAGAGAGAGTGAGAAGAGAGAAGTAGGAGAAAATTTAAAATGAAATTGATTAGAGTTTGAGATGAAAATTGTACAATTAATATTTAATATTTAAAATAAAAAGTCTGATTTTTGAAAAGTTAAACCTTTAATCTGATATTTGAAATTCAATCTTTAAAAATCTGGTTTTGTATAATTCCCTCTTCCTTAATATTANGTAGAGAGAGTGAGAAGAGAGAAGTAGGAGAAAATTTAAAATGAAATTGATTAGAGTTTGAGATGAAAATTGTACAATTAATATTTAATATTTAAAATAAAATGTCTGATTTTTGAAAAGTTGAATCTTTAATCTGATTTTTGAAATTGAATTTTTAAAAATCTGATTTTGTGTAATTTCCTCTTATCAAATTTCATTATTCATATTCTATCCATTAGACTGAGATTTTGAAGGATAAGAGTAAAAAAGGACAGCCAACACATTTCAGGGGAAATGCTGGGCCTGGGTGTAGAGGTGGGGGTTCACAATTCACATGAGCGGGGGGAGGGGTGGGGTAATTTTTTTTATTTTTTTATTGAGGTGGGTCCCATGTGAGTTGTCTGTGGGGACCCCCACCCCTGTACACCCAACATTTCCCTTTCGTGTTAGGCTCGAAAAGCTCGAATTACTGTTAATATGACTGCCCAATAAAGAAACATAACAGGTATGCACAGCACAAAATGGGATACATTCTCGGCTATTTGCCAGTGTGGATTGAATGATACTGGACGATATTAAAAAGGAAAGAGTTAAAATGTCGTTAATTATAAAGCTCAGCCCAGTTCAATTCAGACCACTACAGCATATCAAACACACACTAGTTTTAGAGTTCAAAATGACGAACCTTCATATCACCATACACAAAACTAAAGCTGATAGTAAGAAAATCAACAAACTGATTCTTTAAGAGAGCTCTCTAATACAGTCAGTCGAGACTATAACTCACGGGCTATTGCATCCTCGAGGGGGGGAGCTGAATCATAGACATCAGATTAACACTGAAAAAAATGCATAAGGTCGTTGCTCCTCTCCTTAGCCTTTCTTTTAGCCGTCACAGTATACTGCAAGCCTTTTGACCTCTGCTCCTCTTTTTCTTCTTGTGCTTCGTTGGTTGAAGAACAGCCTTAATTGCAGCATCGAAGACAGCCTTCACATTCTGCAATATTTAGCAGTGAAGTTACTGAAAAGTATTGTTAATTAAAGAAAGTTAAAGAAGCTTTAGTATTAGGACAAAAAGGTGATGTGCCAAAAAAACGAAGAATTAACCTGCTGCGTCTTTGCACTGCATTCAATATATGCAGCTGCTCCAATCAACTTCCTCAACTCCTCTCCCTTCAATAGAAAGTTGGAAATTTCAAAAGTGGAGTTTTCTCTTGGAAGGATAGAAAGGAACATGAAAATCGGATGGTCCCTACGACAATTTATTCAACATCAAATGCAACAACATACCTGAGCAGTCGTAATGGGTACTGCTCCTGGATGGTCTGCAAAGAACCGTTTATCCTCGCGGAGATCTTCAAGGAAACAAAATAAAGTTACTTGGACTGAACACACACACAAAAAAAAAAAAAAGACAAATGTAGATGGTGGAGAGGGAGAGGGAGAGGGAGAGTGGAGAAAATGAGTAACTTATGAAATTACAGATCTCAAAAACAGGAAAACAAATAAGCAAAGATACTTTCATGTGATGTGTGCCTATAGAAAACAAAAACCAATAAGCAAAGATACTTTCATATGATGCATGCCTATAGAAAACACTAAACTTGAGACTGCACCCCATTCCAATAGTGTATATAAAGACGGGAGAGCTAATTCCCCAGGCATGATACTGGATATGATAAAACAATAATTTCTCTGAGAATGAGCTTATTAACAATTTTATGTTCAAACTTTGTGAAAAATTAACATTAACACGTTGGCAAACTACTTAACAAAAATATTCATGCAAAAATCCACATGTTACCGGTAATTATAGAATTGGTATATAAAATTACAGTTTGAAGTTAGCACATTTTTATCTAGTACAGTCGTGCACATATTTTGTCTTCTAGCAAAACAACCCAGAAATCACTTCAATGCAATATCAGTGTAAAATGGATAAGCTTGTTATGCATAGATTTTCACATATTGACAATTTCACAACAGTTGACACCAGTTATGCAGCATTTCTAAAACAATTCTTTCAAAGGACAAATATCTATGTAGGAGACGAGATGAATGACTCTAAAGACTTTAAGAAGGCATCAAATGAGTAATCTAGTTTTTGTTTTTATTTTTCAGACACAAGCATTTCATCAGATATAATGACAGAGAAGAAATCAGTATTACTGCACTCCAATAGAAAGGGATGGAAGGAGATTCTGACCAAGCTTTGTCCCAACAAGAATGATTGGAACACCAGGGGCATAATGTCTCAATTCAGGAATCCACTGAACATCAGAAGAAAAGCATACAAAAAACCATCAGTACCAAGCCTTCTGTCTTCTTTCTTTTTTTCATATTTTTATATATTTACTAATATATATATATATATAT
>CAIGRT010146999.1:0-16366 GCA_903798405.1 Fraxinus platypoda | reverse complement strand
GACCCATTGAGAAGAAGTTTTTCTTATTTTTCCAGTGAATGCATAAGCTCCGACGGCTTATTTGGTTGGCTTAGAGAACAGACTCTACAGCAGCTCTTGATTTCGAAGTTGAGTGACGAGCTCAGAGAAGGATGGCCTTGGATGTTTCATCGTGATGGTGGTGAATTCAAGAAAGCTTGGCCGAAGACTAGTTAACAATAGGAAGACTTTGTTGTTATCAAGGACGGAATGTTCGATAGCGACAAGGATGTTGTGAAGGTCTTTGAAGGTCTGGCGGTTGGGAATTTACTTAATCATACACAGCGGAAAATAAAACAATTTCAATTCCCACCAAGGATCTGCCTTGTGTTTAGATAGAAACTGTAATAGAATTATACCTTTTGTAGATTCTGCAAACTCCTTTGCTGATCTTGTAACACGAACAATCACGATCTACAATCCACAACTGTCCAACTATCCAGCCTCCAATGAAAATCCACACGGGGAACAAGATTGAGAGAACTAGGGTTTTTAATTTTCTTGTGCTAGCAAGAATAATTATTTTCTCTACTGATTTTTTCAAACCCTAGCAGCCTATTAATACAAGTCCAAACGGGCTTCGCCCATTGCTTAACTTAATCCGATCCAATATTTAATTAATCAAATTAATTAAATTTGGTACATGAATTAATCAATCCAATTAATTAAGTCGGGCCTATCAACAAGCAACCAAATTAATTAATTATCCAACACTTGTCAATTAATTAATTGATAAATCTCATTCTTCTAGTTCTCCTTTTATGTGTGACCCACTAGGTTCCCAATCGCGACTAAGAAGTCCGCATTAAAAAAATGGATTTGAGGTAATCCTAAAAATCTATCTCTTTTGATTATATTTAAAATAATGGTGATGAATAGGAAATCGTATATCCCATCTACGATGCATTGGTAAAGCGAACCATAATAGCTTACAATGGCCTTAGCCGTATATTGAAGGATAATAAGTCTTGTAAATATTCTATCTGGAAATACTTTTAACCAAATGCATGCTATTCACCTCTAGATGCCTATGGTCGAACTTTTGTATGGCTTTACTGGAAATGTATTGGTTTCAAAAGGAAATATCACTTTGGCAATTGGACTAAGCAAAAAGCCAATTAAAACACTAATCGTAGAAAACATGAACATGCTTGAAATCCTTGTTTATGAAAGTAAGTGTCCGATGCTATGAAGGCTAAGTTGAAAAATCTACCTGCCGGATAACTTTGCAAGTACTAGGGAAAGCGTGAACATTGAAACAATCAAGCCAAGACTGGACTTGAATTAATTTCGAAATAATGAGAAAAACGAAAACACCAGAAGGATAAGAGGCGAGCATCTTCCAACCTATAATGAAGTCTTGATTAAAGGCGAGTGTTCTTCCGCCTACAATTCCTATGCACTAGCTGTGATTGCCTTGATAATTTAGACATATGCGATTTGTTTGAGTGTGTAATTTGATGCCTCATATTCCTACAATATGCTATTTCTCTTTTTGGTTTTCTTTCTTGTTCCTTCTTCGTGACTCTTTGCCTTTTTCATGCTATGAAGATTTGCAAAGAATTGAAGATGAAACAAATGACGGGGAAAAAGATTCTATTGAGAATTGATTAAAAAATTACAAAATGAGATCAATAACCCTATATTTATACACGAGCTGAATTAGCAAGCTCACGCCTAATGTGTGAGGATCAATGTGTACAATTACATAAATAACCTCTTCTAAATGGCCTTAACACTCCCCCTCAAGATGGGGAGTATATGTTCAATACTCACATCTTGTATAAGAGCAATTTAAATTTGGTTCCACCAATTGCCTTAGTCAGCAAATCAGCAATTTGGTTTTGAGATGTAGTAAATAACATTTTCACTTCACCAGCTTGGACTTTATCTCTAACCAAATGGTAATCAATCTCTATATATTTCGTCCTTTCATGGAAAACGGGATTGCTCGATAGGTGAATTGCAGACTAATTATCACAGAAAAGCAGGGCTGCCTTCGATTGCTTCACACCTAAATCAATTAGCAGATTTTTCAACCAACTTAACTCGCACACAGCAGTTGCCATCGATCTATATTCTGCTTCAGCCGAAGACCTTGATACCGTATGCTATTTTTTGGATTTTCATGATATTAATGAGTTCCCTAAAAAGATGCAATAACCTGTAATTGATCTCCTAGTGTCACAGTATATAGCCCAATCCGTATCATAGTAGCCTTTGATTTGGAGATCAGTTTTACTCTCAAACAATAAGCCTTGCCCTGGTGTGCCTTTCAAGTACCTCAGAACGTGATGTGCAGCTTCCATGTGAGGCTGTTTTGGTAATTATAAAAATTGACTCCGCAATTGCATAGCATAGGAAAGATCATGTCTTGTTATGGTTAGATAGAGTAGTCTTCCCACCAATCTTCTATACTCACTAGCATCCAAGACATTGTTTCCTTCATCCTTACTCAGCTTCAGATTATGTGGAAGAGGATTGGTTGTTGGTTTGGCACCCAAATAACCAGCATCAGTCAAGACATCTAAAGCATATTTTCTTTGGCATATAGAAATGCCATCTGCTGTTCTAGCCACTTCGAGACCAAGAAAGTACTTAAGAGTTCCCAAGTCCCTCAGCTTGAATTGCTCATTTAACTCCTTCTTGAATTGATCAATATACGATGAATCATTTCCACCAATTATGATATCATCCACATAGATTAAAATTACAGTATATGAGCAGCCATTGTGTTTGCTAAACAAAGAATAATCAGTCTTGGATTGCTAAAAACCTTGTGACAGAATATAGGAGGTCAACTTAGTGTTCCACTGTCTAGAGGCTTGTTTGAACCCATAGATTAACTTATTTAACTTGTAAACAAGGCGTTCCCCATGCTTCCCCTACTGCTCATAGCCTGGAGGCATGGCCATGTAAACCTCTTCATGCAATTCACCATGTAAAAAGGCATTGCTAATATCCAACTGATACAACTCTCACTGTAACTGAGCAGCAACAGCCAACAGAGTTTTGACGGTTACCAATTTTGCTACAAGGGAGAAAGTTTCCTCATAGTCCAGGCCTAATTGCTGAGTAAAGCCTTTGGTAACAAGACGAGCTTTCTTTCTCTCCTCAGTCCCATCAGAATGAAGCTTAACCTTATATACCTACTTGCAGGCCACTGGTTTCTTATTGGCTGGAAGCTTAACAACATCCCAGGTCTAATTTGAAACAAAGGCCTTGTATTCCAAATCTATAGTAAGACACCAATCAGGATACTTGGAAGCTTCCTCAAAAGTGTGAGGCTCAAACAAAGTAGACGAGCCAATGCATAGTGTTTGTGAGCAGAAGACAAATTAGCATAGGTAAGGTGATCTGATATTGGATACTGCTTACCAGATGCAAGACCTTTGCCCATAAAGTCTGATGTGGGTGTAGGTGACCTGGAGGATAGATTATAGTGATAATCTAAGAGGTATGAAGGTGGTTTGATGGTTCTCTTTGATTTTAGAATAGGAATTAAAGGGGAAGATGATGGAATCTGAGGTGAGGAGGATTGAATAACAGGAGGATCAGAATTGGAATGATTTGAATTGGATGAAAGAAGTGGAATTGAGACTAAAACAGGATCATAGGATGGATGAGATACATCAACTGAAATATTGGTGGGATGAGAATTGGAAATATCTGGAAAAGAAGAATGCTGAGGTGAAAATATAGACTGATCACAAGGTGGGAAATCGGCAGAATTAGTTAAGGACTGCAAGAAAGAAGGATGAAGAAATGGAAAGATGCTTTCATGGAAAATAACATCTCTGGAATGAAAAATTGTATTGGTATGAAGGTTATATAACTTGTAAGCCTTCATACCATAAGGGTAACCAAGGAAAATGCAGGGTGTTTCTCTTGGATCAAACTTTGATCAGTTCCTTCTCAAAGTAGCAGCATAACAAAGACAACCAAACACCCTAAGGTGAGAATACGAAGGGGCAGAGTTATAGAGCTTCTCATATAGGGACTTATCATCAAGAACAGAAGTGGGAGTTCAATTTATAAGGTGTGTGGCAGTTAGAATGCAGTCCCCCCAGAATTTATGTGGTAAGTTGGCCTGAAATTTGAGGGCTCTAGCAATGTTTAAAAGGTGTTGATGTTTCCTTTCAACAACCCCATTTTGCTGAGGCATTTCAACACAGCTAACTTGATGTAAGATCCCTTTGGAATGATAGAAATCTGTCATTAAAAACTCTGCTCCATTATCAGACCTCAGGATGATAGAGAAGAATGACACCTGGGAATTGACAGAAAGACCTCAGAATAAGCAAGTGATTGGGGTTAAATGGGTGTACAAAATAAAATTGAACCCCGATGGATCAGTTAACAAGCTAAAAGCAAGGCTGGTTGTCAGGGGGTATGCACAACAGTATGGAGTAGATTTCACAGATACCTTTGCTCCAGTTGCAAGGTATGAAACAATCAGATAGCTTATGGCAATTACAGTTCAAAATGGCTGGAAAATCTATCAGTTAGATGTCAAATCAGCTTTCCTAAATGGCTATCTAAATGAGGAGATTTTCATAGAGCTGTGTATAGGACTAAGTTAAATCCAGATGGTTCAGTTAACAAGCTAAAAGCAAGGCTAGTTGTCAAAGGATATGCTCAAAAATTTGGAGTAGATTACACAGATACCTTTGCTTCAGTTGCAAGGTATGAAACAATAAGATTACCGATGGCAATGACAGCTCAAAAAGGGTGGAAATTCTATCAGTTAGATATGAAATTAGCATTCCTTAATGGCTACTTAAATGAAGAAATCATCATTGAACAGCCTGAAGGATTTGTGATTGGTGGAATGGAGGATAAAGTTTATCTTCTAAAGAAGGCTTTATATGGATCAAGGCAAGCTCCAAGGGCTTGGTACGGCAGAATTGATGAGCATTTAACCTGTCTTTGGCTTTTCTAAAAGTGTGAATGAATAGACTCTTTATGTAAAGAAAGTTTTTGAAATGATAGACTTAGGAGAGATGCAATACTTTCTAGGAATGGAGATCAATCAATCTGATCAAGGGATTTTCATATGGCAGAAGAAGTATGCTAAGGATATCTTGAAGAAATTTAGTATGGAGAATTGCAAATCGGTATCAACTCCTTTGATTCAGAATGCAAGTCTGTTGAATAATGATGATGCTAGGAAAATAGATGCAAAGGTATATAAAAGTGTTGTTAGCTGTCTGCTCTACCTCACAGCAACTAGACCTAATTTGACTTATGCTGCAAATATCCTTTTCAGATTCAGAGAAGAGCCCAGTGAATTGCACTTTCAGGCAACTAAAAGAGTCCTAAGATATGTTAAAGGAACAGAGGATTTAGGAATCTGGTTTAGGAGGTCAGAAAGTTGGAAGTTAACTGGCTATACTGATAGTGATTGGGCTGGGAGTCCAGAGAATATGAAGAGCACATCAGGATATATATTCTATGTTTGGATCAAGCATCATTTGCTGGAATTCTTCGAAGCAAAAAATAGTGGCTCAGTCGACTGCAGAAGCTGAATATATTGCTGCATCAGAAGCCACCAATCAAGCTGTTTGGCTAAGGAAAGTGCTGGAAGATTTAAAGCATAAACCAGATGAAGCAACCATCATATTTTGTGACAATCAGAGTGCAGCAGCAATGGTTAGGAACCCTGTGTTCCATGGTAGGACCAAGCACATCAAGATTAAGTATCATGCAATCAGAGAGGCCCAATAAAGGAAGGAGATTGAACGGTTGCATTGCAAATAAGATGAAGAACTTGCTGATATATTAACAAAGTCATTGGGCAAAGGGAAGTTCGAAACACTAAGAGATTGCCTTGGTGTTTCCAACAAAAATGTCAAGGAGGAATGATGAGTGTAGCATGACATTTTGGCTGTCATGTCTTTTGTCATATGGTTGTTGAGTTTTGTATCCAAAGTCTTGTAATAGTTGGTAGTTTTAACATTTGCAAGTTATCTAAGTGTGGTCTTATATATGGTTGTCAACTTNATAGTTGGTAGTTTAAACTTTTGTAAAGTTGTCTAAGTATGGTTTTATGTATGGTTGTCAACTTGATAGATTGGATTAGGTAGAAAGTGTTGACAAATCATGTGTTTTGTAAGTTTATATATTCAGCAAGTAATAGAAAAACTCGAGTGATTCTTCATCTTCTTTCTTCTCTTTGTAAAACAGAGTTTTCTGTGTAAATCCGGTAAGCTGGGTTTAAATCTGGTAAGCCTCTTGCAAATACGGTAAGCTGAGTGTAAATCCTGTAAGCCTCTTGCAAATACGGTAGCTTAGTGCAAATACGGTAAGTGTTGCATATCCGATAAGAACTCACATCCGGGAGTCTCATTGCATATTCGGTAAGCTTTGTGTAAATCTGGTAACTTCAAATACTTGGTTTTTCCTTTCATTCTCTTCGAATCAACAATCTTTCACAATTAAGACGGTGTGCCTTTTTAATACTAATGAGCCTAATTCTTAACATTATAATAAGTGCTAGTTGGAATGGCGATAAATGGTTTAACAATTTGTTTCTAAATCGTTAATATTGTGAACAAAGTGCTTCCCGGTCTAGAGCATGATATGAGCATCATGTCAACATCAAAAATTTTCCGCAATATTTGACTTGTGGTTAGAGCCTAATATTTTTATCTAATAATTTTGATAGCACATTATGTACAACTGATCCACCACAATGTACTGAAATGAAAGTAAAGAATGTTAAAAATAAATATGTAGTTAGAACCCTTATACAATAGCTAAGCCTTAATTGGTGATATTTTATAATGCAATTTGCTAATTATCAATTTGACTAAACAATCTTCAAAGCGTTGGGAGGAATTAAGAAGTTAAAAAAATTATATATATAATGCATCATTATATTATCTGGATCCTTATGAAAGACAATTCATGTAAATACATTTACTGATAAAAAAATCAACAATATCTCATACACTAGCTTTAAATGCTCTAACTCAAATTGACATCCTGAAAGGGAAATTCATTAATATTATATTTGATATATTTATGACATGCCTGAAGGGTGAACACATTCTTCCAATTCTATGACAAAAATCTCAGAAAATGGAGCAAAAAAGGAATATAGTCCCATTTAGGAGGAGTATATTCTTGGAGAACAAATAGTCATGACTAATTATAAAATTGAGAAGAGGTTCAAGTATTTGAAATATTGAAAGTGGAGATATCTAAGTAATTTGTGTCCTTATTAAAAAGAAATAGAATCGACAAGAAAAAGTTGTCGATGATACTTTTGTATATGATTTACCGCTTCATATTATGAATAGTGGGGATATCGAAATAAATTCATTGAAGTATATCTATTGAAGAAATAATTGACCAAATAAAATGATGCAATCCTAGTAAAATTGAATTTATTAGAGAAACTTGAAGTTTCTTAACTTGTAGTCCGAAAATCTAAATGTGTATACTTATGCGAAAAAAAAAATTGAACAAAGTATTCAGCATTATACATAACGTGCTTACCCAACATGGTGAATTTTACAAAGACCATGGTGGATGCAATCACAAAACTATATTGTTATCTTGACAATGCATGAAATTTGAAATACAATTATAGCCAACTCATCATGCATGATTATTATTGTTATCATTGAAACATTTAATATGTTCGAAGCATATAAATTTAAGTGATAGTATCGTGAGAGGAATAAATACGTGTTGTACATTTTTTCCTTGACCAGGATTTTGTCCCATTGAATTTTCCTGACAAGATTTTTTTGAAGCAATTTTTGTGACGCAGTCAAAGGAATAATGTACTATTTTTCCTTCATTAGGATTTTCCCCACAGCATTTTTCCTAATAAGGTTTTAACGTGACATATTCACTATATAATGAATGTCCATAACTTACAAAATATTTATCCTCAAAATAATATTCTTATATGTATGAGACCCTTGGAGAGAGCAACAAGAGCTATTTTTTGAATCATCATATTACTACAGTTATCAAAAATTGATAAATATCTCGTATGAATACGATATTATTTTAAGACTATACAAGACACACATGAGACATACTTCATCATAAATTGTGATATTGAAGATATTGATGTACAATACATGGATGGATTGTGAAAATACGTAGTTCGACCCTAACAACACCTAGAGGAGGGGGGTGAATAAGTGAATATGCGGAATTAAAAATTATTTAACAATTAAATAGCAACAAGTCACTAATTAATGAACGACTAAATTGACCCCCGTAACGAGCTTTAGGCCGATTAACCCAAATCAGATGACCATAGGCACCAGGTTATGAGAAACCCCTAGGACTTAATTGCTCGAGTCAAATAGGCTTCGAACAAGAGTATAGAATGAACCAAACAGGTATACACATTTTTCATTTTTTTGTTTATTTTTCAAACAATGCAGTGAGACTCATCACGAGCAAAGTCATCTAGAGGTAGGTCAATTCAAGTTCGAGGTCACACTATTAACATGTGACAGACATCCCAAATCTCAAACACACGGCCCAGACTCACTTACAAGATCATAGTGTGTGCTGTGCAGATGATACATGGCGACACATATACTCAATACTCCATATTAAACAGAACCAGGCAATGGAAATAACAATATAGAATAGAAAAATGCACACATGGTCATACATGTCATGTTTAAAATCACCACACTGTATCTTTAGCCCAACACAAATTTTGTATATATATTTTTTATTTTTCCCAAAAAAAATAATTGTATCACCAAAATTTTTTGTTTTTGAAAATAATACTCAAAGCAAATAAATGCATAGAAATGGAAACAATAACAAAAAAAAAACAAAACAAAACAAAACAAAAATAAATAAATGGGATGCATGCCGGGATGAATGGACTCAATGGACTACACATGTATGCACTTAGACACATAATCAGGGTGAAATTTGTATGCCCTTACCTTTAAGAGCATAAGCATTTTCACGACCTTCCAAGTCGCTCCTTTTAACCCAGACCTTTTTAGAAGTAGAAGTTAATTTGGTTAACCGAGTCATCATCTCATTTAAGTGGTTAACTTGATTGGCAAGAAAGTTAACCTTGCTAGAGAAATCCTGACTTTTACTTCTAGTCACCAGTTTACACCATCTAGGACATGTGTGTCCCAATGCACCACAATGGTGACAGGTGGGAATAATCCTAGGTTCAAACCTACTCGGAGGTTGTTGCCTATATGTAGGATGATTGACCCTACGTTGTCTAGTAGGTCTCGATCCTATGGCATGTTGTCCTTTGGGTTTAGGATAAGTAATCTCTCGAGCTTTGTTAGTGGCCGGGACGAACGTGGTCCTGGATGTACTAGCAGTAGTAGCATCACCGTTATGAACGTAACACAGACCATGCCTATTACCCGTAGGCTTGTTCATCCCCAGTAGATTATCCAGCTTTTGCGAGCCACTCATAAAGGATTGGAGTTGAGCGTTAGATTTATCAAGATCACTCGTTAATGATTTGACTTTAGATTCCAAGTTTTCATTAACCAGCTTCAACTCACTTAAATTTGTGTTTGAGTCCTGAAGGTCACCTAATAGTTTTTCTTTTTCTCTTTCAAGTTTATTTACCTTTTTCAACACAGCTTTATTGACCTTTTTAATCTTAAGACTCTTCTCAAACAGTTCACTATAAGATTCGTGAATATCATATTCATCCTCAGATTCTTCCTTAGATTTTTCATTTTGTTCATCAGTTTCAATCTTCCCAATTTCTTTATCAGACTCTATACTAGCTATAGATGTGAAGGCCATAAAATTTTGTTCATCTTCACCACTAGAAGTATCACTCTGAGCACTGGAATCTGATTCATCGTCACTCAAGATCACTGCTAATGCCTTACGTCTACCTTTATTTGAATTCTTTTTCAAGTTAGGACATTCATTCCTATATTGACTGTAACCCTGACACTCATGGCATCTAACAGATTGAGTATTCTTATTAGCAGTCCTAGAGTTACTCTCTTCACGATTATTTTTCACGAATTTACTAGGGAACTCATTTATTCGTTCTTGAGGCTTTTTCCTATTCATCATCACCTTCTAGAATTTTTTAACGAAATAAGCTATTTCGTCATCCCTACACATCTCAGCATTAGTAGACTCACTATCTTCTTCTCTAACAGTGTTCANCATTCATTCCTATATTGACTGTAACCCTGACACTCATGGCATCTAACAGATTGAGTATTCTTATTAGCAGTCCTAGAGTTACTCTCTTCACGATTATTTTTCACGAATTTACTAGGGAACTCATTTATTCGTTCTTGAGGCTTTTTCCTATTCATCATCACCTTCTAGAATTTTTTAACGAAATAAGCTATTTCGTCATCCCTAAACATCTCAGCATTAGTAGACTCACTATCTTCTTCTCTAACAGTGTTCATGGCTATAAATTTAACCTTTTAGGTTGAGAAACGGTGAATTCATAGGTTTGAAGAGATCCTACGAGTTCTTCTATCTTAACAGTATCTAAGTCTTTACTTTCTTCAATAGCGGTGACTTTAGGTCTAAACCTTTCAGGTAGGGATCTAAGGATTTTTCTAACGATCTTGGACTCGGGGATCCTTTCACCTAGATTAAAACTCGAGTTAACTATGTCATTCAACTTCGCATAGAATTCATTGAACAATTCATCGTCCTTCATTCTAATTTCTATAAACCTAGAGGTTAAGATCTACATTTTATAATTTTTAACAGTTTTAGTTCCCTCATGTGTGGTTTCTAAGATGTCTCAAACTTCTTTAGCAGTCTCACACATCGACACTCTCCTAAATTCTTCAGGAGACACAGCCATGAACAGGGCATGAATGTCCTTACTATTCCAGTTACACTCAGCTAAATCATCTTTAGTCCAGAATGAGATATCATTGGATATAATAACACCAGCAATAGTAGTTGAAGGTGGAGTCCACCATATTTGAATGTTAATCCAAATACGTTTATCCAAACCTTTAAGGAAGGCTCTCATTCGAACTTTCCAGTAAGCATAGTTGTTTCCGTCGAAAAACGGAGGCACAGACAATGACTGACTTATCGAGAATATATAAAGGGTCAGGAATCGAATTAAAGCTCTGATATCAATTGAAAATACGTAGTTCAACCCTAACAACACCTAGAGGGGGGTGAATAGGTGAATATGCGGAATTAAAAATTATTTAACAATTAAGTAGTAACACTAATTAATGATTTTCTAGATGGTTAAACATGCAATTCAATTATTCCTATTTTGAAATATATAAATTAAGAAAGCTATAAATAAAGCAATAAATAGCACAACGGACTTATAGTCTACCAGACTAGACGACGACATGTACTATTTGATCTCCTAACTGCAATTCCAACAGCTCTCCTAGATTCTGTGCTCCTGCACCAACTCCCGCTGCAATTTCCAAAGCTCTCCTGGGTTGCGCTCTCCTGCAGCAACTCCCAGCTTTGTGGAATAGTCTATCTCCTGTGGAAGTACGATGAACACCACGTTCTTCAATGACTGGAACTTCAGTCACCTTCCCTTGATCTTCAGAAACTCTGACCGATACGAAGGAAGTAGCAGTTTGGTATTTAGATTCAAGATCTAATGTTTTTCTCACCGCCAAGAACAATTTACTTCGAAGTATGAAGGTTGAAAGCTTCAGAGGATGAAAAGAATATAAAATCAATATGTTTTCTTAATGATCAACCTTAAAAATCACGTTCTGTGGCGTTTGGATATTTATATGTAGGTTAGAGAATGAATAGGCCAAGCAAAAAGCCTTTAAATCGCGAAATAATTTTTTTTCGGACAACACTGTCGCTTGAGCGAGGGCTCAGCGACAGTCGTGCGACAGGATGTCGCTCGAGCAAAGGCAGAGCGACAGTCGAGCGACGAAGGTTCCATTTGTGACACTTGAGCCAATCCATAGCGACAGTCTAGCGAAAGTCCGTGCCGCATTTTCCTTCTTTTGCATTACTCGAACCCTATACCTAAAATACCCAACTTTCACTAATTGCACACTGATCCTTGACTTTTTACTACATATCAATTCAAGTGCTTTTTGTTCACAGAATAGTCAATTTCTAACAAATTGTAACAAAGATATTCATTTATTGAAATCATAGGAGCAGTTGTACTCTTTTTTCTTAACTTAAATTGTGTCCCATTGAATTTTCTTGATAAGGTTTTAAAGAGACAGCATTTTATTATTTTAATTTTGTTATAATTATTTGTTCTCTTTTTTCCTTTGTTTGGTATTTTTATCCCACTTTATTTTTACCAAACTACATTTTTAATGAGGTAATTATTGTATAAATACTCATCAAACGAAGAGTGTTGTAAGACAATGAGATAATAATTGATAATTATTCAGTCCTATCATGATAGACATAGATAAGTCTTATCTTGTCTATTAGAGTCTATTCTACTTCAATTGTAACTCTCTCTTTGCACCCTATAAAAATGGGATTTTGATTCTCAATAAAATATACACTTGAGTTTTGAATCTCTATTTTCTCTCTTATATTTCTCTTTTGTTCCTTTAGTTTCATAACACTCAATTTATTATGTGTGAATACGATTATTATAACATTGAAAGTGTCAGCACTTGTGCAAATTGACAGGCATGGACTGCCCAGCTTTAAAGGTTTGTAGATTAGCTATGATTTTCATTTGCTTTCTTTGTATGGGAAGTAGTACTTTCCCATTTTTTCGCTTTCCAGTTATTTTTCTACATTTGTTGCCTAGTTTGCATTTATGAGGTCAGGTTTATGTCCCCCTTCTCTTATGTATACTGGTCACTTTATTTTATATATATGGTTGAAGAATCCTTAACCCCCATCAACCTTTCCTGGTGGAGCCTAAAAACTCACTAGCGATGTATGGATGCCTTTGCTAAAAAAAAGGTTACAAATTTTAAAAGCTATAAACTTACTAAAATCCTATATTTAGGCTTAGGGTGCTTGTGGTGTATTGAGAGAGCACAAACACTTAAATTATTAAGCAAAATAAAACTAATTTTTACATTGAATAGATATTCAATTCTGATCTTAGTTGAGTCAAATTTTCAATTATATTGAACTCCAAGTAAAACAATTTATTAAAAGAATTAACTCATAGAATAATAAATTGGATAATTAAAGTGAATTTTGGAAATGATTGCAAATTAATTTAATTTAATCAAATAATTAAATGTCATTGGAATGCAAATCGTTGTTGATCCATTTTGCAAAAGATTAGGTTCAGTAACTACTAAATAAATGTAGTTAATTTGAGAAGTTTGTGGCCGTAGGTTTCAGGTCAAATGACCAACTCCAGTTTGATGAACCATCACTTTCTAACCCGAAATATAAAAATAAAATAAATTGTTTCATTATTATAAATGTTCAGGGCCTGCCTTTTTTTTTTTTCCTTTTTGCCAAAGGCATCCACACATCCCTAGTGAGTTTTTAGGCTCCTCCAAAAAAGGCCGATGGGTGTTAAGGATTTTCCAACCGTGTATATATATGTCAAAAAATAAGTGAAAGCAATAAATAGGGGAGTGCAAATTCCCATACAAAGAAAATAAATGCAAATGAAAACTAGTCTATAAATCTCTAAAGTTGGGTAGTCCATGTCTGTCAAATTGCACAAGTGACCTACTCTGTCGAGGTAGGTCGAGTGGTCCATACTCCTGATAGCAGTGGTAATCCCAACCCTTTAAAGCAAACGAGTTTGCAATCTAGTTTCCCTCTTTGTAGATGTAGAAAATCGTGTCTCTGTCGAAGGAGATGGGGCCTCTAATATGTTTAAGAATTCTCTGAATCGTCTATAGTCCTCCATCCCTTGTGATACAGTGCATAGCCACAGTCAAATCTGCCTCAACCAAATAGCTGAATTACCAAGTCCTCTGGTCAGTAGAATCCAATACAGTATAGCTCGGAGCTCGGCCTCTAAAATCAGATATGGGCCATATGATGTGAAAACGCCCTAATGCAGTGCCCTATATGGTCCCTAATAATGTCCCGACCACTTGAAAATCCGTCCTTAATGCATCTATCAGTGTTGATCTTGTAAGATCCCACTTATGGAGTGCACCACACAACCGAAACAGGTGATGATGGGGGAGGCAGAGTCGTAGAAATACCGAAGAAGGTTGAATGACCTAAATCCCCTCACCAATGTAAAGCTCTAAACAATCCTCTCGTGTGAGAAAAGAAATCATACGATAGACTCTCCAGATGATACGTCTGGGCACCATACGGATCTTCTTGTGCTTCACGTCATTTCTCTCAATCCATATAAACTAGAATAACAGTAGATGAATGATAATTCGAATATGTCCACCTTGTACATGCTGTCCAGAATAATGCTATTTCTGGAATCTCTATCGACGCTCCCTCCTAATGTCATAGGTACCTGAAAAATGTCCCCAAAATGATGCCATACCTGGTCGGAAATGATGTTGCATGTGAACAACACTAGCATCGAGAGGCCGAATGACATCCAATGTGCCTTTGTCTAATAACATCTACTGGAAGAATGAGATTGTAGTAGGAAGAGTGGAATTCCACATTAAGCGAAATGAGTCCTGGGACTGTCTACCCCGATCGGACTAGTGGTCATGCTTACTTGGTAGCAAAGCTACCATCTGATATGTCCCTCCAAACAATGGGGTCTAGGGTCTGGGGCCTCTGTACATAAAGGAATAGCCTTGATCTGCTCCGACATAAGAGGTAGAAGGGCCTGTAATAATCGTCCAACATCCTACCCAGTGCTATCAAAGAAGTCGTGCACCCTTGTAGATGTGTGCTGCATGTGTGGAAATAAGGATGCCAATATAGTATCTCACATCCAACAATCATGCTAGAAGAATATCTAACTGACTCCAAGATGCTACTCAAGTGATAGATGTGTCCCCCAAACAATATTTGCCTAGTAAGAACTGAGCCCAAAGATATCTCTAAGACCGAAACAACCATGTTCAGGGCCTACTTAGGAGAGTTTTATTTTTTTTCCCCAATTTTGATCGATTTTGGATGGTATCATTATGAAGGGTTAAGGAAAATCGGTGCTTGCTAATTTTTTTGGGCATCGTTTTTGGATAGTTGAAAACATATCCAAAATCGGTGTATTATAATTTTGACCATTTCTTTCAACCCACCAATTGGTGGATTTTGATCGTTTCTCATATTCTCTTCTAATTTTATCCTTTATAAAATAATTATATTCAACCAGTATATATTGTTAAAGCTAACTTGTAAATAAAAATATATTAATTAAAAAAATTATTTATAATCGTAAAAAAATATTTTATAATTAAAAAATTTACTTATAAGTAAAAATAAAATTATAAGATAAAAATTACTTTTTTGTAAAAAAATTATTTATAAAGTAAAAAAAAAAAAAACTACGAATAAGACAATTGAGCAGGAGATTCACAATCATTCAAGAAGAGTTTGAAAATCCATTGTTGGGAATTGGGTGTCGAATGACAATAATTGCATGTATTCTTTTTTTCATAATTGTAAGGAATCCATTGGCGTTTTTAATCCTTTTATGATTTAATTCCAATCATATGGTTGACTAAATAACTTTTGTCAGAATGAACCATGTAGTTTAGGTTTAATATCTATTTAATTCAACTGGTTTCATGCAACTTTGATTACCAATTATTTGATTTAAGGACAATATTGAAATCGGGAGGAGATATATTTGTGTAGTTTGTGCAATAATTGACATAAATATCATAAGAGATCGGGTGATGATTATAATCTATTTAATTTTGGTAGAATTCATATAATTATATTCATTCACATGTGTATGAATTTATATAGAAATATAGTAAATTGGAGCATGTGAGTAAGGTTAGTTTTGCTCGAGAGAGATTACTAACTAAAATATATTAATTTAACTGTTAGTATATATGAAAGGGGATGAATGATGTTGGATTAAATGAATGATAATTGATTTTGGTGAAATCAAAATTCTTAACCACTTAATCCTAATATATCTCCATGAATTAGGTTAGTTAGATTAATTTAGATTATGTTAGTATAATTTAGTTAGAATAAATTATTTATTTGTTAATAATTTAGACTGAAGCTAGATTAGAATAAAAATTGATAGTGAGTACTCAATTTCAGTGGGAACGATATTCGGACTCAAAGATCCATTATTATAACTTATCACGATCCGTAAACTTGCAAAATCACACGAATTGTTGGGATTAAAGTATTTTCATTTATGCCTTGTTTATTTAATTATTTTTAATATTAGTTTTGTTTTTTAAAAAATAATTTAATTTATAGCATTAAAATAAAATAAATGTAATTAATACAATACTCCCCTAATGTTAGCCTATTTTGTGGAATACCC